>CAUYQV010047940.1:0-14744 GCA_963574575.1 Galagoides demidoff
AGTATCTCAAGAATGGAAGAAAAAGTATCCAATGTACTCAGCTCTATCATGAAACTAATTTATGGCTTTCATATGAAAGCTATAACCTAATTATAGCCTAAGAATATGGGGAGGGGGAGGGAAAGGGAGGAGGGTAAATGGGTAGAGGGAGGGTGATTGAAGGGATCACCTGTATGGTTTATCTCACAAGGGTACAAGTGAATCTTTCTAAAAGTAGAATATAAATGTCTTAACACAATAACTAAGAAAATGACATGAAGGCTAAGTTAACCAATTTGATGAAAATATTTCAAATTGTATATGAAAACACCACACTGTGCCCTGTGATTGCATTAATGTACACAGCTATGATTTAATAAAAGAAAAGAAATGATATGTAGATATACAACAAATATTGACTGAATAAATGAATTAAACACTATTTCCTTTAAAAAAAAAAATGGAAAGGGCCTTGCCCTTCTCTCACAGTTAATGGCAGAGCTAGGGGTCACATCCCAGAGGTTCACCTTCTTGCAGTCTGGGCCCTCCTGCCCTGCCCTTCCTTCCCATCCACTCTGTCTTGCTACTGAAGAGGTGTAGCTGCCTTCACAGGTCACAGAGGTGACAAATCACCCCACTCTCTTGTCACTTAGGCCATCTGACCTGATCCCAGACGTCTCTTCCAGCCAAAGTGTGCAGAAGAGACAGCCCCAACAGATCCCTGACAGAAAGGATGTCTACCCCTCTGTCCACGCCAGTGAGCTGCAGCCCTTCCACAGGTCTCCTCCTTCTACCTCCACATGGAGGAAGCTGGCATCTGGCTGCAGAAGGTATTTGCTCAAGGACACACAGCTGTTAAGGGGCCAGAGTTGGGGTCATGACCTTATATTTTCTGCTGTTATGGTCTGAACGTCTCCCCTGAAATTCACATATTGTAGTCTTAAGGTTCACTACCTCAGAATGTGGTTGTACTTGGAGATGGGGCCTTTAAAGAGCTGACTATGGTAAAATTAAATCAGTAGGGTGGGCCCTACTCCAATCTGAAAGGTGCCCTTATAAGGACAGGAAAGTAGCACACAGACACACACAGAGGGACAACCCTGTGAGGACGCAGGGAGATGACAGCCATCTGCAGGCCAAGGAGAGAAGCCCAGGCAGGACTCCATCTCAGACTTTTAGTTTCCACAATTATCTGGCTTTGCTTGTCATTCCATCCCTGGTGTCTTGCGCATTGGAGACACTCAATAATTTTTGCACATTACAGTACTGAAAAGTGACTATTCACTTACCACTGTGTGGTAAGATCTGAACTTGAACCCACATCTGTCCTACATAAAACTTTTATCCCTATTTTTCTACCACTGTTCACTTCATTAGTCTGAATCCTATTAACCATAGCTAGAAGTGGTCCCTCTTCTGAACTGCTAAGTTTTGTTTGCTTGTTTTTAATTCTGAAAAGGTTTAAGGTAGGAATGGGGTAATTAACTCACGTCTCAGTGGGAATAAATTCAATCGTATAGGGTTTTTCCCACAAAGCCTGGCTTAGCTCAACCCCAGAAACTAAATCAGAGGGACAAGGTGGGATGGATTGTGGCTTTAACGAGATAAGGAAGAAGAACAGGAAGGGAGCAGCGTTCATTTTGGAATCCTTACCACCCAGGTGACATTTAAAGATGGGATGACTCTAGAAGGGCAATCTTTGAACATTTCTTGGTTATGCCCACAGCAGACTTTGGTTGCAGAAATGACACAACCCTGACAACATATATATATTCCTTCGTTGGAAGGCTCAGGCATCAAGAAACTAAGTCCTCTGCGCAAGTTGAGTATGCAACTAAAACGAGGAATCTGCACAAATATAACTTTCCATTTTCTTAATTGTGACTGGAAGTAATTTTGCCAAGAGTAAATAGGGCCTGGATATGAAATGCTTTTATGAAAAGTTATCTTCACGCAGGCACCGGTCTTGTGCAAGGGGGTAACAAGGCGCCCTCGTGTGTAGAACCTGAGAACTACAAGCCCGCTGCAGTCATCCCTGGTCAAACAGCCAGACATCCTTACATCTTGTGAAGGGAGTACAAGCTTTGCAAGTTCTATTTCCGAGGATATGTATTAAGCGCTGGATGTTTAGGGGCGTGGGGAAAGTGAGAAAATATTGTTGTAAATTGACATACAGGACTGACAGTAAGGGAGCTGTTCTATTATTTTCAGTAATTACAGCCTCTCCCAACTGCCATGTTGAGTTGTGCAATGGAAGCCCCCGAAGAACCTCTTGTTTGTAAAAGGGAAGATCCATGCAGCCAGTGGCTGGAGTCAGAGGTGGGGGTGGGGAGTGTTAGTACAGTGCAGACATGTTGGCTCCAAGAGACTTTTTTTCAGAATGAATAAATGCATTTTAAAGTGATCTGCAATTCATTTTGCATCTTGATTTCAAAAACCTAACTGAGAGACACACTCAAGTAGGGCATTTACATTTAGCCTGGAGATTTACTACTTCTGAAAATATCTCTCTGCAGGATTTACTGCTTGTGGCTCAGAAGTACTAATATTAACACGAGAGGTTTTTAACCCCAAAGGCAAGGCCTCGCTGGCACTTTACAGGCCTCATACTGGAGGCCAGTTTAGATCACAAGCCCCCAGGAAAACGCCCACACCCCAGAGCCCGCTCAAACCCAGGCTGGGTGGGAGGAGCTCCTCTGCTGAGTGAGGCTTCCCAGCTCAAAATACCAAAGAAATTCTTATCAAGTCAGAGCTGCTTTTTGTGGGAGGAAGGCAAGACACTTGAAAGACTTATGACAGAAGATATGAGCCCAGTCATAGAAAACCCATAATTGGCTCGGCGCCTGTGGCTCAATCGGCTAAGGCACCAGCCACGTACACCTAAGGTGGCAGGTTCGAATCCCCAGCCCAGCCCGCCAAACAACAATGACGGCTGCAACCAAAAAATGGCCGGGCGTTGTGGCAGGCGCCTGTGGTCCCAGCTACTTGGGAAGCGGAGGCAGGAGACTCGCTTGAGCCCAGGAGTTGGAGGTTGCTATTAGCTGTGATGCCATGGCACTCTACCCAGGTGGATAGCTTGAGGCTCCGTCTCAAAAAAAAAAAAAAAAAAAAGAATAGGAAAAGAGAAAGAAGAAAAGAGGGAAATAAAAAAAAAAAAAGGAAAAAGTAGGACATAGAAGAATGACATTGAGAAACTGAGGAGGAGAGAGAGGACATGAAAATTATGACAACAGTACCTAAGTGTACCTGAGGACACCATTCTTCAGCATGAGGCCACCATTCAGGATGCCCCACTTGAAGACAGCTGTGACACTGGCACCCATGGGAGTCTCTACAAAAGAAGCTTTCTCACCCAGAGAAGAAATGGCTGGTGGGGGGCCTTTCTGGAAAGTTCTGGAAACTTTCCAGAAAGTCCTCCTGAAACTAACCTGTCCATATGGAATCGGGGGAGATGTGGACTCTTGATTATTTTTCTCTTTTTTCATTTGTAAACGGAAAATTTAAACTAAACTTTTTTTTTTTTATCAGAGGGCTCAAAAGAACTGAAACAGCCCCCAGGAAAGCCCACCTACAAGAGAGTACTTAGGAAAATAAATACAAACTCTTTGTAACCTCCCCATTGCTCACTGGTGATCAACGCCTGCCTCTGGGAAAGGAAGGAATGAGCCTTGGACTCCCCAGGCAGTTGGCAGCTGGAATCCTTGAGCTGGACACACACAGGCAATGTTTCCAACGTGGGATCTTTCCCCACATGGTGGCATTTTTGACTTGGTCCTCAGCTAAATCTTATAAAAGGGTTCCTCTCCCAAATGCCTATTGGGCTGATGCTAAAACTGCCCCCACAACAAACTGGAAAGCCAGCCCGTCATCCTACAAGATAGGGAGAGGCACCCCACAGGGGGTAGGACCTAGACCCCTACACTAGAATCATGTCTGCAGTGAATTCAGAATCAGCCAATGGAGCACCATGCTCTCCAGCAAAGTCTGAATTATCTGCTTTTTAAAATATGAAGATTAACTCAATAAAACTTTCTCTTTATTATGTGTTTATCTGAGAAATTTAATTAATTATTTATTTATTTTTAGAGCGTCTCACTCTGTCACCCTGGGTAGAGTGCCATGGCATCATGATAGCTCACAGCAACCTCAAACTCCTAGGCTCAAGCCATCCTCTTGCCTCAGACTCCCAAGTAGCTGGCACTACAGGTGCCCACCACAATGCCTGGATAGTTTTTTGGCTTTTAGTAGAGACAAGATCTCACTTTTGCTTAGGCTGGTTCCAAATTCTAGGGTTCAGGCAATCCACCTGCCTGGGCCTCCTAGACTGCTGAGATTACAGGCATGAGCCACTGCACCGTGTCTGAGAAACTAATTTTTAAAAGATCAAAGTATTTGTTAAACCAAATTTAGGATCTTCTTTTTATCTCTGACTTTACATTGTGTACCAGTTAGACCTAATTCTAAAATGCTTTTTCTATTACTTATTCTGTTTATTTGAGATAACCTCTCTTCTCTTGTCTATTTTAGGGTGATTTTTAGAGAATTGATACAGATATAAATATGGCATATGTATCTGTTTTCCATTTTTTAAAGAAAGCCCCATTTATGTATAATACATCTATCATTAAAAGATGAATCTTTCCTTACAAACTCCAGGCCAGAGTAAGAATGTAACAGAGTGTAAAATTGGCAGTAAATAATTATAAATACCTCCTGATTCTTTAAGTGTCAGGCCCAAAGTGCTATCTGCAAGTTTCAGAGCTCGAAAACTTCTCCTCTGCAAAAGGCCTCAGTAAAAGGGACAGGCATCCACCTCTGTTTAGGAAAGAACAAATGCAAGGGAGGTTCCTTGGTGAAACCGAAACTCATAACTACAACTGAAAGTATTTTCATGACATGGTGCAAAGTAAGGATTAAGGGGAGGAAGGGAAGTTTAGTCTTCATTGAAAAGATTCAAAGATTCAGTGGAGAAATATCAAGACTGGGGCCCCAGAATGGGGAGTAGAGGATGAGTTAGAAAGATCATAAAGTGTGACCTTTCCAATACCCCTGCGGAAATAAAAGGCAAAAAGAGAAAGAGTCTCAGGTGTCCTTATCTTTTTATTCTGCTGTGTTATGAATAAATATGTGAGTAGCTCCGAGGAAGATGGAGGTGGAAATGATAGAAAGGATGGATGGATGGATGGGGCAGATGGGCAGGTGGGTGGACTGGTGGGTGGATGGGTAGATAGGTGGCTGAGTGGCTAAGTGGATGGGCAGATAAATAGGCAGGTGGGTGGATAGTTGTACAGATGAGTGGGTGGGAAGGTAGGCAAGCAAGTGGGTGAATGATGGCTAGACAGATGGGTAGGTAGACGAAAGGAAAGATGGATGAACAGCTAGATAGATAGATGAGCAGGTGGATGGTGGGAGAATTACTGGACAGACAAGTAAATAGAATAAGCTTTTCTTACTTTTATAGTAATTTCATTACAGCATTCCCCTTTCAATATTGATGGGTCTTTCATTTTTTAAATTGCTTTTAAGTGCTGAATATAGAAACATAAACACTCATATACCAGCTGCTCATGGGCATGTAAAATGGTACAACTTTTCTAGCTCACAAAGCTTACCAAGAATTTTCTAAAGACTGGTATACACACATGTCCAGAGCCACATTATTTCCCAATATCCAAAAGGAGGCCAAGCATGGTGGTTCACACCTGTAATCCCAGCTCTCTGGGAGTCCACAGTGGGAAGATGACTGAGTTCAGGAGTTCAAGACCATTCTGAGCAAAAGCAAGACCCCACCTAATAAAAACTGAAAAATTAGGCAGGTATGGTGGGAGCACCTGCAATCCCAGCTACTCAGGAGGCTGAGGCAGGAGGATGACTTCCACCCAGGAGTTTGAGGCTGCTGTAATATTGGCTGAGGCCAATCTCTAGCCTGGGCAACAGAGTGAGACTCTGTCTCAAAAAAAAAAAAAATCCAAAAGGTGGATACAGTCCAAATGTCCATGGACAGATGAATGGACAAACAAAAATATGATACACACACAACTTGCTCAGCACACACACCACTCTGCAATATTATTCAGCCTCAAAAGGGAAGGAAATTCTGACACATGGATGAATGTTGAGGACATGATGCAAAGTGAAATAAGTCAGTCACACAAAGAGAAGTATTGTGTGATTTCAGGTACCAGTATATGGGGTCCCTAGGGTATTCAAAGTCCAAGACCAAAAGCAGATTGACGTTCGCCAGAGGCTGGGGGAAGGAGTAGGGAATTGGCGTTTAACAGGGATAGAGTGCCAGTTTTCTATATGGAAAAATTCTAGAGATGGTTAGTGTGATGAATGTACTTAGTGCCACTGAACTATACACTTAAAAACAGTTAAAATAACTTTTACATCTATTTTATCACAATAAAAAAAGAAAAAAAGCCAGGTGTGGTGGCTCACACATGTAATCCCAACACTCTGGGAGGCCAAGGCAGGTGGATTGCCTAGGCTCATGGGTTCAAGATGAGCCTGAGCTAGAGTGCGACCCCATCTCTAAAAATAGCCTGGCATTGTGGTGGGTGTCTATAGTCCCAGCTACTGGGGAGGCTGAAGAAAAGAGAATTGCTTCACCCAAGAGTTTGAGGTTGCTGTGAGCTCTGACTCCAGGGCACTGTACAGAAGGCTGACAAGTGAGAATTGTCTCAAAAAAAAGAAAGAAAGAAAGAAAAGAAAAGGAGTGCTCTTTAACCCCTTACAAAGTTACCAAAGGCAATCAATCCCTGGGAAATACGTCAAAAGGCAAAGAATTATACACAATTATATGCATCACCCAAATGTTTCTTGTAATTAACTTAAATGTCCTAATATTGGGGACTCCTTAGGAAGTGACAGCTCATTCTCATCATGAATTATTATGCAGCCACTGAAAATTAGATTTGCAAAATTATACAGAAATTGGTAATGTGTGAGATCATTTTAAAAGGTAAAACAGTACACAAAATTGTATAAGCAAACTACTAATAATCTCATAAAGAAAAAAGACTATTGTAAAAGACCAAAATATTACCTCTGATCCTCAAAGTAGTAAAATATGGATAGCAGTTTTCAGCTTTTCTTATTTTCACATTCTCCCTAAAATCCCCTCAATATGCCTGTGATGTGATTCTTGTAATAATGGTTGTGGAGTTACGATATCGGTTTAGGGAGATAAAAGTCTGCTGTCTCCTAGAGCAGTCATTTTCAAATCACGTCAGTGGTGAGGGAAAGTGGTCTGAATTGACATCCGCATGGGGTATGCAGAGAAATGCATTGACTGCAACCAGAAAGGAGATTTGCAAAAGTCTGCACAGAGAGCGGGAAACGAAGTGGAGGTGAGGTGGATGTGGTCATGAGACGGGGCGGGCGTGCCAAGGAAGGAGGGTGGAGCCCGACTGTGAGTCCAGATTGGGCGTGGTCTGGAAAGGGCGGGGCTGGGGGGACGGGTGGGCGGTGCAGAGGTGCAGGGGGCATGGCTGTGCAGGAGCCACAGGTGTGCCCAACACGGGACTCCAGGCAGACGCTCGGTGGGTTCTCTTAGGCACCTTCAGAGCAAGAGGACTCACACACACTCCTTGTCCTGTGGTGAACAGGTGAAGTGACGACGGAAGTTGTTTTCTTTTCTTTTTTTTTCTGAGACAGAGTCTCACTTTGTCACACTCGGTAGAGCGCTGTGGCGTCACAGCTCACAGCAACCTCAAACTCTTGGGCTCCAGAGATTCTCTTGCCTCAGCCTCCCAAGTAGCTGGGACTCCAGGCACCCACCACAAAGCCCGGCTATTTTTAGAGACAGGGTGACTGACTCTCTGGCTCAGGCTGGGCTGGAACCCGTGAGTTTAGGCGATCCACCCACTTCGGCCTCCCGAGTGCTGGGATTACAGGCTGAGCCCCCACACCTGGCCTGTGAGGACAGAGTTTTAAAGAGGTCAAAGGAAAGGACTCAGAGAGGAATCAGAGTTGATTAAGAGCTTTCAGGACTAAATATATTATTCAAGTAACCAATGGTCTCATTCTTTTCACAAGGAAGATACTTTTTATTTCTGGGGACAGGGTGCAGAGCACTTGACATTCTTGTCTTGAAAGCTGTCCATGAGTTATTATATTACCCATTTGTTCCACAAATATTTATTGAGCACCTCACCTACCATGTCAGCAGCAGAGCACTAGGTTCTGGGGACATATCAGTGAACAAAAGAGACAAAACCCTCCCCTCGTGGAGCTTGCACTTTAGTGGGAATAGTGGGAACAAATGATGGGAAAGGTAATGAACACGTCCAAAGGGAGCCGCGTGTTACTTGGCCCCTCCCTCCAGCACCGGTCTGCTCAGGCTCTGCTACAGTTCCCCACCTGCTTGCAATGTCTCTGCCCAACTCAAACAGCATCATTCAATGATAGAAAAGGGGCTGATACTGGGAACGTTGCCTGAAGTGGAATCCAGTGTCCAGCACACAGAAAGCATACAGTAAGTTTACAGTAAATACATCAATGTATCAAACAGTAAGTGAGCAAATCAATTGATCAATTATTCAATGACAATATTCACTCAGAATGCAGAAAAATGAGAGTTCTAGAAAGAAAAGCATACCAGAAAAGAGGGACTTGCCAGTGTGAGATCTACTGTGTGCCCGGCATCCTCCATGCAAGTAAGACACAGAGATAAACACACACACACACACACACTGCTGAGCACAGGGAAACACAGGAAGGTCCTGGGCCCTGCCTACTGGCCTACAGACATACCCAGAGAGCCAGAGCCTGCATCCACATCTATCTGCTGCTTTTAGCCCCTTCCCTTGTGAAATCAAACCCTCAGCTGCTAAGCGCTCTCATTGCTCCAAATATGTAAACCCCAGAAGACTTCCCAGGAATCTAAACCTGTTTGCAGCAACCGTGACTAACTTTGGTGCCTGAGACTGACCCTTTGTATGTTATTATCTAGCAAGTCAGAGGTCTTCTCATTGAGTTTGTTTATGAGTGTTCCACCCAGTCCTACAAACTTCTGCCAAAAGATTCCTGGGGCCTGAATGGATTTAAATTTCATCTCAGAGGGAGCTGATAAGAGCAGCTTCAAGTCCTGTGGAGGGGGCTGGAAGGTAACTGGAAGCCAGCAGACTCCTCATCCTTACCCATAAGGAGCCTGGCCCTCTCCCTGCCGAGCCAATGGCAGGCATTTATGCTCTGAGACCAAGCCCTGCTTGTGAGGCCATAATAGCTGGCCAGCCAAGATGCTGTTTGGAGGAGCACACAAATTAGGCTTGGAATTTTCAGAGTAAACATCTTCAGGACTTATTCCTGCAGCCACTCCCATCAGTGCTGGTTTCCGAGTAATCATAAGGCCCCAAGAAAATGGCTCTGCACATTTTTTTCTGGAGTCAGGATGCTGGGAGAAGCTCTCATGATCCCTGCTTAAAGATCATCGAATGGATGGAGACTTTTGCTCTGGGAGGGAGACCGCTCTGAGAGGCAGGACTCTGGAGGCTTCCAAGTTGGAGTTTTCCCCACTAGCAAAGGTTCTTTACTCTAGCAATGCCTGCTGTACTGCAAAAAGCTGCGGTTTGTCATCTGGAAGGGGCTAGGAGCTGGAAGGGGTGTGGAGCGTCTCCTCACCTCTCTGAGCCCCCAGGCGTTTATTTGTAGAATGGCCGCCCAGTAAACGGGAAACCACTCCACTTGCATTTGGTGTCTGTATGAGCATGAGGGCCTGCCACCACCAAGTACTACAGAATGAATGGGGGGACTTAAACAATGGAAATTTATCATCTCACAATTCCAGAGACCAGAAGTCTGAGATGAAGGTGTCAGCAGGACTGGCTCCTGCGGAGGCCTCTCTCCTCGGCTTGGAAATGGCCACCCTCTCCCTGCCTGTGGGAGGTCCTCCCTGCATGCATGTCTATGTCCTGATCTCTTCTTGTGAGGACACCAGGCAGATTCAATCAGGGCCCACCCTAACGACCTCACTTTACCTTGATGATCTTTGTAAAGACCTATCTCTATATATTGTCACATTCTCAGGTGCTGGGGGTTAAGACTTCAAAATAGGAAATTTTGGAAGGGACACAATCTGGCCCACCACAGTGCTCCAGCCATTCTTCCTGAGCAATCACACCCACCAGATGCTCTAGAAGACTAATTTACTAAGAAAGAAGACTCATGTTTCTTGAGCACCTACTATGTGCTGCTATGTGTCAGACACTCTGCCACATGCCTTATATAGCTGTATGTACATATTCTTGGGAGAGATTACAGAGGGCTGTGCTGTTCTCACACTTCCTCTCTGTCTAGTGGACTTCAGAGCCTCGGAGGAGCCGTCTCCCTGCTGCCTCCCCCTCAGCTGATCCTTTCCAAAGAGGTAAGGAGACTCCATTCTCCTTTCATGCCTTCTGAGAGCAGTGGGCAGCCAATTGCTAATTTATAAGAATTCTTTCAGCTACAACATCCATCACAAAATTCTTGTAGATGACCTAATGAAGGCCATTGCTGAAGTCTGTGGAATAATAAGGGTGATCAGATACCCAGGCACTGAAACAGCAGCAGGAGGATGTGTGGGAGATGTCGTCATTCAAGGTTTCCACACACACATCATCAGATAAGGACCTGGACAAGCCTCCTGACAGACTGCCGAGCACACCCACCACAGCAGAGGCAGGACCCCCAACCCACCAGAATCTGACTGCTAGGAGACAGTGGGGAATAAACTTACACAACAAGCCAATTTTCTATGTCTGAACCTCAGACCCAAACAAACATGTTCTCACAACAGGTCTTCAACCCAGTGCCACAAATCCTGCTGTGTGGCTCAGACAGGGTTTATAAAACTACCTGAGTTAGAGGCTGCTATGGGCTGCTTTATGTGCCCCCAAATTCACATGTTATCTTAACCCCTAACACCTCAGAATGGAACTGTGTGTGGAGATGGGGTGATAAGTAAAAACAAGGTCATCAGGGTGGGTCCTGTGTCATGACAAGAGGAGGAGATTAGGACACAGACGTGCATGGAGGGAAGACCTCATAGAGACACCGAGAGAGGGTGGCCATCTGCAAGCCGAAGAGAGAGGCCTCAGGAGGAACCAGCCCTGCTGACATGTTGATCTCTGATTTCTAGCCCCCAGGATGATGAGATGATAGATTTCTGTTGTCCAAGGCTTCCAGTTTGTGACATTTTTTGTGGCAGCCATAGCCAAGTAATATGGTGGCTAATTTCTTACAATTGAGATATTGCAAGTAGGAATTCAGTTTTCCATTTTCTCTTGAAAAATTAGAAGTTGTGGCCTCACAGGGCTCACATTCCCTTCTAGCTAAGGCTGATCATAGCTGTCCACCTTAGACAAGCCATCGTTCCTGCCCAGCCTCACTCACTGACCCTTATTTTCTGGCCCCTGTTGGCACTTGTGTCTGTAACCCCTGAATACAAGATTGCTAATCCTGGCCACAACTTTGGGACAAAGATTTTATTAAACATAGAAGCCTAAGGCCTTTCACTAAGTAGTGAGACTTAAGGCTGCCTTTCCCCACCTATCCAATGAGTTGTTTTCATTGGTAATAAAACAATTTCTCTTATTGTTGCTATTAACTGAATACTTACTATATGTCAACCTGTGTTTAGTATTTTATACAGATTGTCCTATTAAAACATAAAAACAGCCAGGTGTGGTGGCACATGCCTGTAATCCTAGCACTCTGGGAGGTCAAGATGGGTGGATTGCTTGAGCTCAAGAACAGCCTAAGCAAGAATAAGACCCTGTCTCTACTAAAAAAAATAGAAAAAAGAAAAACTAGCTGAGCTTGTTGGCACATGCTTGTAGTCCCAGCTATTTGGGAGGCTAAGGCAAGAGGAATGCTTGAACCCAGAAGTATGAGGTTTCTGTGAGCTATAATGATACCATGGCTTTCTACCCCAGGATGAGAGAATGACACTCAGTCTTAAAAAAAAAAAAAACTTATAAAAGCAATCTAATTAAGGGTTAATATTATCCCTATTTTATAGCTAAGGAAACTGAAACTCAGAATCTCCCAACTATGCCATTCAAGGCCACTTCTGATTGACTTTTCCACCGTATTCTCATTTATAAAGAAAAGATACCTTAGATCTAAGGAAATGGCCTGGGGGAGCAAAGAGACCCCAGGTTGGAGATAGCAACCCTTTATTTGAGGGATGTTCCAACTTTGGATTAATGTAGATGCCCAAAAGGCATTTACCATCCTAAACCTCCATCTTTCAATCCATAAAATGGACACAACAAGGCTCTCCAGCTTTCTCTTACATATTGCTCAGGAGGGTCAAATACCACCCAGTATTTCCAAAGAGAAATACCTTTCTAAAGCTTATTAAGAAAGGGGGTGTTGTTCTGCAGCCCCCAAACATGCAAAAAACAATAAAAAAAACTAAAATTAAAAAATAATCTGGCAACGTTGAGACCCTTGACATCAGAACCTCCCTTTTCCCTTCAGAAACAGCTCAAATCTTCCTGTACATCTCACTTGCTAGCCTCTACACAAATATATTCAAACTTCTGGCTGGAGGAGTAAGATGGGAGCAAACAGCCAGAGCCTGGGTGTGACCCCTCTTTGCACCTCCACTTTCTCATGTGCAAAATGGGCTAGTGACTCCTGCCTCATATCATTGGGAAAAGATTCCCTCTGATACTGCAATCTCTAAGGCCCAGTTAAGCCAAGATTCTCCCCCCAGAAGGGAGGATTGTTGGACAGATTAGAAGCCAAATGTTCCCATGGGTGACTGGGTGCAGGATATAGTACTCACTCTTGGTGAAGAAACAGGGCTCACTTGAGGAATTGAGGGTACCTCCTATCCCTTTCTAAAAGGGAGAGACACTTTGAGTTAAGCAGGACCACCTGTCCCATGCTCATCCAAAACCCAGGATAAGCTCTACTCTAGCTAACTTTCTGAAGCTCCTTGAACCTGCCACTGCTGTTTCACACCTCTTGGCCTTTACCTATAACATTAATCATGAGGACTGCTTATCCTTAATGTATTATGTGCTCACTACACTGAATCCTCACTTTACAACCCAGGACCCTTGAGGCATAGCAAGCTTAAGCAATTTGCCAAAGATCACCCAGCTAGTCAATGACAGAGCAGGATTTGAACTTTGACACTTCAGTGTGGGCACCCTTGTGTTATGGCTACAGTGCCATCTCCTGCTTCATCTTCCTGGGGATCCTTTTGGCTCAAGTTCAAGCTTCTTCTCTTCTCAGAAGCCTTGTCTGGCCACCCTTTTAACCATGGTAAAAGTTGAATCTGTGCCTCTTGGTGCCACTTCTGTAGTACTCACACATCCTAGCATCTACCATGCACCAAGCACTTTACATACCTAACTGCTCTCCACCCTCCAACAACCAAACAGGAGAATTATTATTGTCCCCACTTAACAATGAAAGCCTTAGGGCGTTAAAGTAATTTGACCAAGGCTGCGCTAAACTTTAGTGTTCCTCAACACTAAATACAGGAATAGCCAAGACTTAAACTCAAAACTGCCTGACTCCCAAGCCCTTGATTTTTTGGTTTTTTAAATTTTACATGCTGACTGCCTCTCAAACACAGTGACCAGCACCTGTCACACTGGGCTTAGAAGGAGTCTGCACTTGGATCTGGGTACCAGATGCCCATGGTAAAACGTACCAATGGGGAAGGTGCTAAGTGACAGTCATATGGCCAGCCAGTTTCATTCATTCATTCATTCATTCCATCAACAAATGTTCATTGAGGCTCGCCTGTGGCTCAATCGGCTAAGGCGCCAGCCACGTACACCTAAGGTGGCAGGTTCGAATCCCCAGCCCGGGCCCGCCAAACAACAATGATGGCTGCAACCAAAAAATGGCCGGGCATTGTGGCAGGTGCCTGTGGTCCCAGCCTTAGGAGGCGGAGGCAGGAGACTCGCTTGAGCCCAGCAACCTCCAAGGTTGCTATGAGCTGTGATGCCAAGGCACTCTACCCAGGGGGATAGCTTGAGGCTCCGTCTCAAAAATAAATAAATAAATAAATAAATAAAATTACATGTTAAAGATAGAGCTCATTGTACACAAATAGTACTATATAAAACATAAAGGGCCCCCAAAGGGGGATAAACACAAAAAGAAACCAACTGGGTACAAAAGAATTAATAAAAGAAATTTAAGATATCATACACATGAACACACACACACATGCAAAACACATACTTTGCTTGTCACTTGGCTGAGAAGTAAAGAAAAAGCAGTAATTATACCAAATCTACAAGGAGCTATTAAGCACACACTTCTAATGATGAAAAACCCTAGCCCTTAGCAACTTTTGTTTCCGATGTCCTTGGGTCTCTGAATACCTGACATACTAAGAATTCATGTCTTCATAGTTACCACTTCCTTTTACAAAGAATTTCATCCAAGCAGATTGGCATAACATTTCCATTAGTATAAACAAAAATTATTTAGAATTAATTAGGTTAAAGATAGCCTTCTTTACCAGAGAGAAAAAAGAACTCTGGTTGTCATTTGAATATCTTATTTTAAAAACAGTCTTTAGTATTCAGTATTATTTTATTTTATTTTATTTATTTTTTTAAAGATTTTTTATTAAATCATAGCTGTGTATGTTAATGCAATCATGGAGTACAGTGTGGTGTTTTCATATACATTTTGAAATACTCTAATCAAACTGGTTAACATAGCCTTCATGTCATTTTCTTAGTTATTGAGTTAAGACATTCATACTCTGCTTTTAGAAAGATTCACTTGTACCCTTGTAGGATAAA
>CAUYQV010047944.1:0-21119 GCA_963574575.1 Galagoides demidoff
AATAGCTCAATTGAGAATATAAAGAGGGCACTGTGTCCTAGTTTCCAAAAAATTTGCATGCCTAATCTCTCAAGAATGTGAGTAGTTAATTATAAATACAGTTGGACATCAGAAGTATGGAAATGATAGGACTAATAAAAAAGGGAGGAAATATTAGTTGAAGAAAAGAATGCAGAAATTGGTAAAATGCATAATAAATTCTTTTTTTTTTTTTTTTTTTTTGAAACGGAGCCTCAAGCTATCCCCCTGGGTGGAGTGTCATGGCATCACAGCTCATAGCAACCTCCAACTCCTGGGCTCAAGCGAGTCTCCTGCCTCCACCTCCCAAGTAGCTGGGACCACAGGTGCCCGCCACAGCACCCGGCCATTTTTTTTTTTTTTTTGGTTGCAGCCATCATTGTTGTTTGGCGGGCCCCGGCTGGGGATTTGAACCCCCCACCTTAGGTGTATGAGGCTGGCGCCTTAGCTGATTCCATGGAGGATGACTGGTGGATGGGCAGAACTCCAACAGATTGCCCAGAAAAGGATATCAAATACTCTTTTACGGCAAGTTAGGAAGATTGATTAAGAAGTCAGAATGTCTGAACATTGTGAAACCTCTAGGGAATGGCATTGCTTCAGGCTTTTCACTTAAGTGATTAACAATATAAGCAAAATTTGAGAGTGAAATCTGCAGTTTCATGAAGAAGAAAAGTACAGATCAAAGGAATAAATGTTTATTTCTGCCAAGATTTCAGGAGACATCACTACTATTTCAATTCACATTTAGTATAGAAACAGTTATATTTTTGAGTTTTTTCATAAACAACATTTTCCCAGTTCTTATAGCCTTTTTATGAGTAATAGTAGTTGTCTTATTACCTCTCAGACGTGTAAAAATAAAGGAAAGAAACATTAATAAAATTTATTCATCATTTTAGGATGTTACTCTGATGCATTTATTTCTCTACTTGAAAGGGTTGATGTCAGGTCCAGCTTTGTGAATGTGGGCAGGCCTATGTGTGAAAGAGTATCTTCTGAAAAGACACATCTCATATTTTGCATAGTTGATAAAATATTATGCTTAATTGTTTCAATAAAGCCAGTTGTTTTTCCAACCATGTCTTTAAAATGAGTACGAATATGGTGTGAAGTTAATAGGACAATTAGGGGCAAAGAAGACGCTAACCTTGGAAGATAAAAATCAAAACATATACCTACCTCTCTCTCTCTCTATCCATCCATCCGTCCACCTATCTATCTATCTCCCTCTTTTGTTGTCTTAAATCTTTCTCTGGATATTTTTACCGGATTGACCAACATCCGGATTTTATTTCTATGTGTCTTGTCGTTTTCATTTTAGCAGATTTTCCAGTTCCTGTTCTTTATTTCCTGCTTTTCACCTGAGTCCTTTGTAGGACCCTTACTAGCTCTTCATCTATGCAACCTTAGGCAGATTTTACCTTGTTCTGTTCGAATCTCCATCAGTCCATTCTGTTGCAGAGCCTTACTTTGATTTTTGTGCTCACTCACATTCCAGATCCCTGTAGTCGATTCCCTGATTTCTATCATTTCCCTTCCACTTAAGGTCTAACTTCACTGACTCTCTGTCAAAAAATTTCTCTGATATAAAATTGAGTTTAAAAGGACCTCTAAATAGATCACATGAATGTACACATGTGGTAAAATTTCATGAAACGAAGTACACATACACACATGAAATAGTGCATGTAAAACTAAGGGAGGGTGATTGCATCTGTGTAGAACTCCTGAGTGGAGTTACTATATTGCAGGAGAGACTGGGGAAATGTTCTGTGGAATTACTAGGTTTGAATTACTAGGTTGATAGGCAAGCCCTGCCTTAGTGTTGCCCAGAGCAATTGCCCTGTGTAGGGGAAGAAGGAACTCCTGCCAATCTGCTCATCAGAACTCAGCACACCAACTGCAAAAGAATGCAAGGAATTCCCCAGCCCTAGGGCCAGGCAGCTAAGGTGAAATAGGGTCTGGAAGTTGACCTAGAGTAACCTAAGGCTAATTACCATCTTGTTAGCTTACATCTGCTTTGCAGTTTCCCTTTGCCACACTAGAGGGCTTTCAGAGAGGGTCAGGCTGCAGTAAGACTCAGGTTTCTCAGGTTATGTAACTCCCAACTGTCCATCAAAGTGTTTGCATGGTGATAAGGAGGGCTCAGTCTAGACAACACAAACTAGATAGAACCCCAGACCACATTCAGGGCTTCCTGCTATGCTGGGGGCCTGTTTGTTCTCTGTGGTGAACGTGTCTTTGCTTGGTGAACTTGGCTTCTTGCTTGCCTGCTTGCCTTCTATGGGTGTGTCTGGTCATTCATTCTACAGCCAAGAGCACAGGAGAAAGCAGAACAGACTGCTGACTCCACGGAATTTTTGCTTATTATTTTTACAATTGCACACAAGTCTATACCTATTTAAAAATAGAGAGTTTTTAAAAAAGATATAAGTGGAAAATTAATTGAGTATTTGGGGTTTCACTTTCTGTCTTCTACCAAGTTGGTAATCCTGAACAGGATCACAAATCATCATCTAGCACCTCTAGCACCTCTCCCTCCCCACCCATCCAGTTCTCTGGGACAGCAAGTGAGTGTTATGTGCATTAGGATCCTTCAGCTAAAACGTCTCTAAATCCTCAGTTACCTGTCAGCCATTCACTTTCAGTCACAGTCTTTACTGAGCATCTACTGGGAATCAGGCACACTTGTAAGCACTGGAGTTAAAAGGAACTTACCTGTTCCTGGCTTTGAGAATGCTTATTTTCTTGGCTAAAAAGCATTTGTGGTGTGCCACAGCCTGCTGAGTTGATAATCTGAGTTTGCTAATATTTTCAGGCTGCTTTCTTGATATAGCATTTTATGCATCTATCAATGGACTGGAATCCCTTCAAACAGAATCATTGTTTTCAGGTAAAGATTTCTCAAGATTAAAAATAAATAGCAAAATCCACAAAGATTTAAGAAAGTGAAGGAATGTGATAAGATCTCTTGTGATGGAGCCTGAATTGATGCAAAAGTAAAGTTTTACGTTTGGAAAAGCCTGTGATAAACATAGATAACTTAGCCCTTCCAATGGACTGCTTGGGTAAGACACAATTGACAAGAGATGGAATTTCACTAAATTCTTAAGAGGTTACAGACTATTTCCAGCATTAAAATTCACTCATTATTCTATTCCTGGATATAACCAACTATATTTTAAACTTAAATTGAATTAAGGAACATGGAACTATCTCTATTTCTATTTTGAGAGTATGCCTTGGGGAAAAAATCTCAGAATAATTAATTTCTCTCTAATTGAACAAATTGATTTCTATTTCCTTGTTGATAGGCATATATCCTGAATGAGACATTTGAAACTTCCAAGGTTATACAGTAAGGCTCCAATTGTGACAATGACTATCTCTGCTTTCTGGTATTCGAGTTTTCCCAACTCAACACAGGAAATGAGTTGGAATTTGTTTTGCAGTTGTTTTTTTTCTCAGCCTCTGTTTTTTATAGCATTTTCCCTGTGATCAGGAAGACTGATCTGGAAAGGCACAATGATGACCTTACTAACTCTGTGATCACTGGCCTAGGAAAGTGTTAGGATTTTGTATACGCTAGAATGGGCAAGAAATGACATTTGGAGGTCTCACGTGGCTCATTCACTCTAACTTTCCTTTCTGCTTACTATTAAGGACTGAAGGTATAAGATTTGAGGTGATGTCTCAAACTTCACGTTTCTCAGCTTCCATTTTTGTGCTACAGAGAGACTCTGCAGCTGCTCACAATGCTCTTCACTTCCTCATCCTCTCATCTTTTTACTCCACCATTTTATTACACTTGAAAACCTCCTTGTGGCCCTGTTTCCTTGGTTTCCTATGTTGGATGGCCTGATCAGGATTTATTGTTATTATTATTACTATTATTATTATCGACAATTCCATTGATCACCTTTTCTGTTTGTCTTTCAACAAAACTCTATAGACCAACAACACTACATCAATCCTGAGTGGGGGGGAACCATAAATAATTGGACCAATAGCATCAGAAATTCACAGTTTTTAGTCTCGATGGTTTCCTCAAAGCCAAACTTTCCCCCCCTCTTATCCACTACTTCAAAACTTTGGAATTCTCTTTCCGTTTTCCTAATGCGATTTGACAATATTGTGACCATCACTCAGGAGTAAGCTTTACTGTACACAGATATGGAAGGGTATATTTTTCAAGAATGCATGTTGGAGGGTGATTAGGAAAGCAAAAATGGTGGGAAATAGCTCAGTTTGGTTTTCAAAAAAGCCACTGCGACTTGTGGTTATCCTCTTCTGTCGCCAAACTCCTGACCGCATTTACACTGGGCTTTGAAGAACCAGCTGCTGAAAGTGATAAATTAGCAGCTGGAAATGATGAATGAGAAACTCATTGGAACTCCAAGTGAAATATAGGTGCTTTTCAGCAATGTCAGACTGGTAACCAGAGGTGGCAGAGAGTGGTGATTGCTGGCAAATGTATGACCACACGCGTTATGGTCACAATTACACTTGCTTATTTGACTTCTTTTTGAAGAGCTCATATTTTTTGTAGCATTCTGTTTTTCTTTATTTTGAGGAGCACTACTAACCATCAATTGTAACCAACATTTATCGTCAGTTCTATGCCAAGCCTAGTACTGGACTGAGAAGTGCCGGCTCTTAAATACCTCATTGTGATCAGTAAGCACCACTGACAGCAAATTATGATCTACTTTCTATATTACTGCCCTACCTCTAGATGTAACAGGCATTCTGGATTCTAAAACCTATTTGTAATGCCGCTAGTGTGAAAGTTCCTGCCTATTCCAATGGAGTATTTTCCAGCTTCTTTCCAAGGGCTGCTTATACACCTGTCATACATAAATCTTTCCACTTTGATTTTGATTAATTCAAATTGCCAATGTTTCCTGGTTACTAGTCCATGTAATGGTCTGTTCATTTGTACATAAACATTTATACAAGATGGAAAAGTTGAAGTAATTTAAAGGTAGTCCATTTTTTTCCTCCCCAATGTGAACTGTGTGTCACTACATGATTTCAACGCAGGGTTATTCATTGGTTTGCCTTCTGCCTTTTTATAGCTTCCAGGCATGTTTAATATCTGTGATTAACTGAATTTTTCAGGTTAACATCTGCATTTAATTCTAGTTATTGCCCGTTTCCTAGACTGGTCAGTGTACCATTTCATTCACTCCTTCCTTCTTTCTCCACCCATGTAGTAAATGATTCAAAGTCAGTTGTAGTTTTTCTCCTTCACAGCCATCAAGTTGCACTTAAATAATATTTAAGAAAGTTATATTTCTTTTGAAGTGGTCACAGGAAGTATATGCTTAGTGTATGTAAACGGAGAAAGAGTTGCTGCACTGAGTTGGAAGGCTTGGTTGATTTACAGAGCTCTTGTATCTACTTATAAACATTTTGCCTTAGAGAGAAATGAAAGACTCTATTGGACTCCACAAGCCTCATAGCTCCTGTAGGGCAGCACTGAGCCTCAAAGAGCAAGGCTCCTTTCAATTTCACATTGCCCTGTTTTTTGGGTCTGGCTCAAGAACTTTCTGAAAGGTCCCTGTTTTAGCTTTAACACTCCTGGTCTCACTTTCCAAACTCTTTAATTTTTCTAAATCATTTGATCACAGAGAATAAATAATTTTTTTTTCTCCCACTGAACAGGACCATTCAAACTGATTCTTCCATTTTTCTACCGGTGTCTACAAACATGTCATACATGATCCATTTTAAGGAAGCAAAATGATATTAAAGCAGAATAGCTAAATATGTGGTAATGTCTGGCCACTATTATATGTTTGGCAAATCTTGACCTAACTCAGGTTAAATTTAACATTTCTTCTCAATTGAGTCCTTTCGTTGGGGTGGGTGGGAAGGGGTAGGAATAAGCAGATATGCTGGGATTTTAATTGATTGAGAACTAGGGTGTGAAAAATAGTCTCTCTCTCTCTTTTTTTTTTTTTTCAAGTAGACTATGACTAAAAGTTGTGAAGGGAATTTGTGAAATTAATGTTCTGGACCCATCTCCCTCTTCCCGCCAGCTTAATTTTCAGTGAGATTCATTTCTATATGTGCACTTAAGTGTGGGTAAAAGGCACACTTATAACTTTGACTCAATTTGTACAAAAACAAAGCATGTAAACACAATATGTACCCTCTAATATTCTAAAAAAAAATTTAAGAAAGTGAAGTTAATCTAATCAAATGTATCTAATGACAAAATTATTTTGACACATTTAACAATCATAACAATCACTGTCACTCTGGGACATTTGTAGGCATGATATATATAGCATAACTGCAATTAATGTCCCTTATGTATAGCCAAACAAAACCCTCCTTGTTTTTTAAAGTAACAGAAATCATTGTGTGCCAACCATAAGCAAGAACTTACTGTGAAGTCAGGAATTGTGTCTCGTTATTAATTTTTTTCACCAGCATCAAATGCATTGACTGATGATTAGTAGATACAAAAAAATTTAATAAAAAAATGCCTGGGGGCTCTATAAAGAATCTTCAAACTGGCCAGGTGCAGTTGTTGGCTCATGTCTATAATCTTGACACACTGGGAGGCCAAGGCGGGTAAATCACCTGAGCTCAGGAGTTCCAGATCAGCCTGAGCAAGAGAGCAAGAGTGAGACTCCATCTCTAAAAATAGCCAGGTGTTGTGGGGGGAGCCCATAGTCCCAACTACTTGGGTGGCTGAGGCAAAAGGATCATTTGAAACCAGGAGACAGAGGTTGTGAGCTTTGATGTCACAGCACTCTATCCAGGGTGAGGCTCTTTCTCAAAATAAAAAAAATCTTTAAACTAATTTCATTTTCTCGGTTCCTAATTTGTGAAATCATGTTTAATGAGACATTTTCTCTTATCAGTTCATCACCTTCATTCCCACATGGACGTGCAGCAGAACAAACAAGGACCTAGATTAAATTCTGCAGGTCAGGACTTTTTCTTTTTCACTCTCAGTCTCCATCTTCTATGACGTACGTGTGTTTTTGACCAGTTCAATTAACTGCTTTCTGCCTTTCGAGGGTAAAGTGGCTACGAATGGTATGTGGAAAGAATATCAGCATTTTTGATGGGTGAGGGCCTCAGGGATCTGGGAGTGCAAATGGGGATGAATTTTGCATTGAAGTTATCAAAAGTCTTTTTTTAAAAAAATTTTTTTCTTATTTCCGAGTATAACAGGGGTACAGGCACTTTGGTTACATAATTTGCATTTCTACATTGTAAGTCAAGGTTAGAAGTGTGCCCTTCACCCCCAACATGTGCATTGTACCAGGTAGGTATGGATATACCCTGCCACTCTTTCATACTTCCACCTTACCTGATTTGTGTTGAGTTTTACTTCTACACATGCACATAAGTGTTAATCGGCTAGCTCCAATTTAGTATTGAGTACATGTGGTGTTTGTTTTTCCATTCTTGGGACACGTCACTTAGAAGAACTGTCTCTAGTTCCACAGTTCTATCCAGGTTGTTACAAAAGAAACTAGAAGACCTTTTTTCTGTTTTCCATTTTTTATGGTTGAGAGGTAATTCCTACCGTACATATATCTCATTTTATTAATCCATTCATGTATTGGTGAACACTCTTGTTGTTTCCAAATCTTTGAAATTGCAAATTGAACTATAGGAAAGAGGAATTATGCACTGGAGAATTTAACCTGGTTTGGTGGAGGAAGGATTCCTGTTGGTGACACGGTCGTGAGATGCTAGCGCACAATGTCAATGTCTTTCTAGTCTGTGTGGCAGAGGGGGAAAATAGACAGAAGCAAAGCTGCCAAGGATGGTTCCTTCTGGCTGTGACCATTTGGTCACCTGAAACCAACTAAACCGGGTTAATGAGTTGACCGTAGGGCAAGATGTCTGTGTCCATGCACAGCTGCTCTTTATTACTGCAGTCCCTCCCAAAGAATATACATATAACCTCGGATTTTTTATAGACATTGGATTCAGACTAAAACTACCAACAAACTGAGATTTGGGTTTTAGAAATAAAACCAACTTTGGCCCTGGTGGTGAGGTTTTAAGGGCGATGGGAAACACCTCCTGCTCCTACCTTGTAATAAAAACTCCCCTACCCAATCTCCTCCCTTGTATGTGATGTTATCTCCGAGAACACAATTGTCCTTCCCACAATCAGAAAGCACAAATCAATGCTTGCACATCCTTCCTCTCTCTCCTCTCTTTTCAGGTGTCATCACCTTTCTGAGATTCACTATTATTACCTTGAAAGTACCCCATTCCCCCCAGGCTATCAGGTGACCATGGTGACATTCAGCAAGGAGGTAGCCCTTTTTCTAGGATGAGTTTGCAAATTTAATTGTCGGGCCTCATCTATATCACCACTTAGTCATGTAAAAAACAATTCTAGGAGGTATGTATCATGAACTGGGGTTAAAGAGATTAAAGAGATTAAATAACTTATGGAAGGACACATTGATAGTAAGGGGAAGAGTGAGGAATTATTCCTGATCTAATCCTAAATCCGTAACTGCCATCACAGACCACCTTCATGTTGACTTTTCTTCTAGTCTTTAGATTCCTCAGTCTCACACTGAGTAAAAGAACTTTCTGTCAGATATTTTTTTTCCTATACCTGCACTATTTCAATAAAGAATCCACTTGCCTTATAAGCACTTAAACCATAGCTAATGCAACTGAGGAACTACTTTCAATCTAGACAGACGCGTAGCTAGTGGCTGCCATATTGGACAGCACAGCGTGGACGCTTCATGTCACTAGATTTGTCAATAAAAATCTTCACCTGGACACTTTGATTTCCCTTGGTCTTAATGATCATGGATTTCATGGTTGTTCTCCTGTTTTCTCCTCCTTCTGTGGGTTCTTGTCTTCCAGTGACATGTTAGTTGTTCTGAAGTTTCTTTTTCAACCTTCTTTTTCTACATTTTATTCCTTGACCTGAACATTCTTCCTGGTGTCATCTTATTTCTGTGAATGACCAATAACTTTTCTACTGACAAAAATAGAAGTCATGTTTCTTTCCAAGTTCTTCTTCATATTTTCTCAGTTTCTATTAATGGCACTGCAATTCTTTAAATTCCTTAGATTTTAAAACTTCTGATTTTTCTTGGGTGTGTGTACCTTTTGTTCTGCTGTTTGGAATCATCTTTCTGGGTTCATTGTCTTCTAAATTTCCCCAGTTTATTCCTATCTCTTTGTGTTCCCAGCTACAACCCAATTTCTGACATTCAAATATCAAGTCCTTTAGAATGGTATTTCCAAAATATTGTAATCCTTTAAATGGATTCTCTATACTCAGCTTCCATTGATTAAATTTTTCCTAATGACTGCTTTCAAATGAATCGCTTTGCAGCCTAGCTCTGAGCATTCGTCTTCATGCTTGTGAAACTTTGAGGGCCTTTGATTCATTCCAGTTAAAGGCCTTAGACTATAGTCTGAATTTGGGTTTCATGACTCTTAATTCCCACCTTGAATTCCTCCTTCTTCATGAAGTCTTTCCAATCCTTTGGTTGGGAAAAAAAAAATCTCACTTTGTTTAATTTCTTTCTTTTTTTTTTTTCTTTTTCTTTGTTTAATTTCTTACAGCAACATCACTTTCTATCTTGCTACATATTCTTTTTTAAATACATGTCCTGGCTGGGCGCCTGTGGCTCAATTGGCTAAGGCGCCAGCCATGTACACCTAAGGTGGTGGGTTTGAATCCCCAGCCCGAGCCTGCCAAACAACAATGATGGCTGCAACCAAAAAATGGCCGGGCGTTGTGGCGGGTGCCTGTGGTCCCAGCTACTTGGGAGGTAGAGACAGGAGACTCGCTTGAGCCCAGGAGTTGGAGGTTGCTATGAGCTGTGATGGCATGGCACTCTACCCAGGGGGATAGCTTGAGGCTCCGTCTCAAAAAAAAAAAAAAAAATACATGTCCTGTGACTTTTTTAGCTTTTTAAAGGTAGAAAGCTATTTTATTTGTACTTATGTATGTACCCTTCAATATCTAAAATTGTGATTTACAAATTATGGGAGTTGTGTAATTTAATTTTATTCTTAACTATTTTTAATTACTATTATTATTATTCTTTTTTGGTGTTTCTTATATACCACATATCACCAAGTCCTTAGAAATTTGGAGGGGGGAAGACATTTTTCTCTAATAAAAGCATTTTAAAGCGTAGTGGAGAAGACATTCTGAAAATTATTTTAAAGTAAATGTGTGCCTACAGTGTTAGAATTATGTTCTAGGTTTAGTCTGGCTCAAAGGAGAGAGGAATAAAATCTGAATGGGTGGCTTAGGAAAATTTTAAAATGTAAGCAATCTAGAAGGTCAAGATCTTAAAGTACATAAAGGCTATGTTTACCCAGGAGTATAAAGTTGGTAAAGCCCAAAAAGAACATAAAAAATTTGAGCAGTGGGCTACAGGTATGAAATGGTGTGACACTTATTAGAAAACCACATTATTCCAAAGTGTCTAGAACCCATAAAGATGGTAGGGAAGTGGAAAGGGAAAAGGTTAATGATGAGGCCTTCATGTTAAGCATACTTGGAGGACTCTGTGTACCACCTTACGGAGTTTTGGCTTTCTCCTAAAAGGGAGGCCTTGAAAGTTTTATGTAGAAGTGACTTTTCTAGATTTGCTTTTCGGAAAGTTCTCTCTGGAAGGAGAATGATTCCACATGACAATACGGGAGGCAGCGAGGTAAGTTTTTTATCATAAATTGTTACAGTATACTAGGCAAGGGACATAAATACTTAAATTAAGACGCTAGCAGAGACAATGAAGAGAAAGAACCCAGTGAATGACTGGTGGGTGGACGGTAATGGAGCTAGTGAAATAATGGTATTCTGAAGAGAAAATACTTTGGCAGGAAAAAGAACAAACTCATTTGCTCCTTAAAGTTTTGAACTGGCTGAATTTGTGGAGCCTTTATGTTTTCTAGGCTAAGGTATCCACAATGTAGGTGAAATAAGATTGTAGGATAGTAGTCTGAGAGGAAGGTATGATTTGAGGTTCCTCAGCCTCTAGGTTAAAATATAAGCACTGCTTTGAAAAAGGATGTAAGGAGAGACAGGACTAATGTCTTTTCAGTTGTGTCTGTGTGTATGTGCATGTATGTATGTGTTGAATAAAAAGAGACTTATGCTCAAAGGAAACTAATTTCATCTCTGCTGTTCTAGGATATATAGAAAAGGAAGGAAGATAGTTATTCATATCTGCTATTCTTGTCTGATTACTAGTTGAATAAAAGATAATTTGTACTGGTGTATGTTTTAGGAATAGTGTATTAAAAATGTAGGGTTGGATAGTTTTGAGATGTTTTCAATGAAAATAGGAAAAAAATTTTTGTACCTTACTTTTTTTTTTAAAGTCAAGTCTTTCTGGAGACAGAAAAAAAATTAAAATGAGAATAATCTTTCTCCAACATTTATCTAAGTCACTACTTAATTCCTCACACCCAAATAGGTGTTAAAATTTATTTATTCATCTTTATGAATAATATTAAAAAATCCTTAGTTTGGGAAACTATTTTGCATCATTTCCCATCAGACTGTATACGCTTTATAATTAAGTCGCTCACTATTTCTTCTTCAAGGTAGACTCCTCTTTTGATACCTTCTGCTTTGGTAGCATTTATTAAATCTAAATTGCCTCACTGTATCTTTACTTCATCCTGTAATTACAGCATTCAGCATCAATATTGTGTGATGTCTTTGACCTCTCTTGGTAACACACGTATCTTTCGAGTGGTTTATGATCTCCTCCATGTTCTGTGTGTTTTCCTTTTCTTCTTTTGAGTTGAATATGGTGGACACTCAATAATTTGTTGAGATACAATATACCCAGTGATGGATTGATTAAAATCTGGATTTGAATTCTGGGGAAAAGAAAGCAGAAGATTTCTTGAGCAGGGCCCTTAGTGCTGGAATTCTTCCCCTTGACTCTTTGCCAGAGGCTGGGCCGCTGATCTCACAGTCACAGAGGAAGCCCCATCTGTTTTCTCAGGCTTCTGTTCTTAGGGAGAGATGTGAAGGAAGCTCTGTAAAATCTCCAGGGACCAACCGAGATTCTTAAGACATGTTTATAGTTTACTTCTGTGGATAATCATCCATGACTATTAAGAAGAGAAATTTCATTCTATTTCAATATTCTCAGAGAACATTTTATTACTGTAGTAGTTTGTAAAAAAAATGAATGCAATATTAGTTTCCTTGTTTATGTTCATTTTATAATTAAACTACAAATTTTATAGAGACACATTTGAAATAAGGACTGGGAATTATTTAGAAGCACATATTTACATAAATACATATGTATCATTTTATCTCTAACAACTCGAAAAAGATTTTAATATTAATCACCATCATTAGATTAATAAGTACCCAGTATGTTGGGCATTTTCTAAATTTCTACATAATATCCCTTTATCAACTATTAATAAGAGTAATAAATGTATGCAATGTATTCTTAAATTTTTTAAATGACTAATTTTATTTATTTTTATATTGTCCTGTACCACATCATAATTACATTTCTGTGATTTGCTCTTATCAGTTTTGGAATCCATTACCTCACCAGATGGAACTCAAATTAAGTTACTCTGCTATCTTGTGGTTGCAACTTGAAATAGCACATGATGTATTTAGGAATTAGAATTCAAGCTTAGCTGTTGAGATAGGGAAAAAAATTCAGATCACTGAGAGAGGGCTACAATACCCCGAGAGAACACTTGATCTTAATCGACATATCAATATTTATCAAATCACTTTCCCCCAGGACCCAGGCAGACTCTGGAAAGCAGTCAGTCACATTGAGAAGCCTTAGAGATAGATCCAGGGTCGGATAGCAGCTTGGAAGTCATGATTTAAATCGTCACTTAGTGGCCCTAAAGAATTAAAGCTCCTGCTAATTTTCTCCCAGAAACTCAGACTCTGGAGAATTAAATGCTTTTCAAATACAGAAACAAATTCACTGAAGATTTACTAAATTTTCTTTTCTTCTTTTCAGTCAAGCCAGGGTGGGAGTCAATCTCTCCAGGTGCAGCCGTACAAGGATGGAAGAACTCCAGTGCTGTGAATATTTTCCAGTGTAGTTTTTTATTGTGGTTGTTGTTTAAATGTTGGGTTTCATCAGAGATTCCTGTCAGGAGAGCAGGAGGGATGGAAGGAGTACAGTTTTCAGTGTTTCCTGAAGTCTGTGGTTCCACTGTCCCCGTACCCCCATTCCCAAGCACCATGAGACCAGTGCAGGGGTAACTTCCATGCTCAGTCTGAGATGTTGAAAAGGACTCGTCTCCACGTCTGCTCCCTTTCCCCAGTGATTACCGGGTCACTGGGGAAGTGACCTGGGGCCTGGGGCCACTTCACATTACTACTACAGATCCTTAAAGCTGCTTACTTCCTATTTTGTGGAGGAAGGATTGGCTTCTGTTTATATTCTTTATTTTCACCCTTACCTTTCCACCCAAAAATATCTATAAAAAGTCTCATTTTACAGCAAATCTGAAGACTGTCCCAGTAGTGAAGAAATAGGTTTTAATTATCGTGTTAACTGCAGAGCCTGGACTCAAGATTTTCTGAGTGGAATTGAACCTCTTCAGTTTCTGAGATAAATTGTGTTTGATCTACATTGTTTACGCCTCAGCTTTAGTTATGAAACCTTTATTCACTAAATCCCACTGTAGTGTAATCAGTGAATAGAAGCACATCTGCACAGTTCTACCACCACCTTTTAAAAACATCTTTTCCTTTACAAAGCCCTCTATTTCCTCTGGCAGATGCTGAAAGTATTAATGGCGGCTAAGAGGCTTCTGTCTTTTAACGAGTAGCAGGTGTGGTCAGAATGCCTTGTTATTTATCACTTCCTCACCCAGGATATTGTTCTACGCTTGTGAGAGAGTCATGTGCTTCTCCATCAATGGCCTCTTTATTTCCTATGGAATATCTCTGTGTCTGAAATGAATGTTACACTTCCCTCTAAACCTTGACATTGGCTACCTCAGAGAACTCCCTTCACGTGCTGGGGACAGTCAGGGGGTCAGCTGGAGTGACTTTACTAATGTTTCCCAGATTCGGGGATTATTTGAGGTCTCCGGGTAAGGGTGAAAAGGGGAGGGTCTGGAGGGAGGGGGTGACTATAATTTTGGATACAGCTTTCATATCTAATCTCCAGTCTGTGATGGAAACTCTTCCCGTAGTCAGACTGCTGCAGATGGGCTGGTGCTAATCTGTGGACTGCTTTGTTTGATGTTCTGCTGTGACATGAATGAGAAAGACACCTTTTTGGATGCAGGATAGTTTTTCATCTTCAGGCTGGATCCCAACGACTACGGTCTTTTATGAATTCTTTGATTAAAAATAGAGAGATTTTAGGTTTTGCTACTCACCTTGCTGGAATTTTTCTCCGGCTATGCTCAGAGCTTCTTGGAGTCATGTTTGATTAAATTTTGTGTGTTGGTTTGTTGTTATTTCTGCGGATTTTCTCAGGCTTTTGTTCTTCTGTCAGGGTTTGTAGGAATATTTGCAACTGTCACAGGCATAAATTCCCCGATTTCCTTGTGAACGTAGCATTTATGTGTTTGAATGAAGGCAGTCTTGCTGTATAAGGGAAGCGTAAGTCTTGCATAATCTTTAGTCTCAGGTGGCTTATGTGTCGTTAATGGTGTCTGGGTTTGTTTGTTTTCTTTTTCTAGGCCACTTGTTCCTGGGTAGCCAAGTGGACCTACAGAGAAAAGTGTTAGGTATTGTGTTTTCTTCTCAGAAACCACCTATAAGTTGCCAAACATTTCAAAAGCAAGTCGAACTAAAGATTCATAGTTAATATATTTCCAAAGAGTTATCAAAACTTCATACGAAATGAAGGCAATGCTCATATGCACATAGTATAATTATACTTTAAATGTTTGTATGAATCTATTCTAGTATTAAAAAAAAAAAAAAACTAAACCCATTTAAGCTTTAAGAAGTCTCACTTGCCTCATGGGCATGCTGTGTTTGAAGAACCTTGGAGGATGAAGTTTAAAGCTTACTCACTCTGTGTTTCTGGGATTGGTCCGCTAAACATCCTCTGCTGGAGGTGAGCCCAGTTTTTATAGCTGACACGGTGTTATGTGAAGGAAGTGGGAATTCAGCTGCAGTTTTGATTTCGTGAACACCTCAAGAGCGCTTTCAAATATGGCCTAGGTGATTGGGCTGGTGTCTCCTGTATTTTGTTCTGATCAGTATAGTTCAACTTTCTAATTATTGCAGACCTATCTAACTTGTGTTTAAGAAGGAAGATGTCTGTAGGAACTATTTGATGTGTAGGTGGCCATAAGCCCACTTAAGCCTTCCTTTCCTAAAAGCAGGAAGATGCCATTTGCCAAATGTAAACAGACGTGAGCACCCAAGCTGCAGCGGCTTTTATTAACAAGGAATCCACAATTTCAGATGTTGCAAACTTAACATCACCCAGCTATAGCGAAAAGAATTTGACAAACTTTTTTTTATGTTATATGAAGAAATAGTGAATAGCCAAATCTAATGTCCTATATCTGTTCTGCATCTTCTGGTAATCTTCCAGCAAGAACGTACACCACATTTTAACCTTTGAACTATCCAGCAATTTTTTTCTGAACACACAATCTCCTCTTGGAAGTTTCAGAAATTTAACACATTGTGCACTAATGTGTAGAGGCGTAATTCTTGGCATTAAAAACACATTACAGGATTTATCTGTAGTCAAAAGAGAGTAATATAGAGACCCAGTCTGTTAGAAGTAAGGTCGAAATACTTCAGTCCAGTGAAGTAGAGAAAGAACTTTTTTTTTTTTTTGCTTTCAATTTCTGCTGGGTTTCACTTTATCTTAGTTTGAAGTTTTATTTATTTCTTTCTTTATTTTTACTTCTTCCTCCTTTAGCGATTCTCTTGCCCACTTCCCCGCCCCCCCCCCCCCCCATGTAGCTGGGATTACAGACCCTCGCCACAATGTCCGGCTGTATTTTTTTTTTTTTTTTGTAGAGACAGGGTCTCACTCTAGCTCACTCTGCCTTCTACTGGTCTTGAACTCTGCCAAGCTCAGGCGATCCACCCGCCTTGGGCCTTCCACAGTGCGGGGACAACAGGTGTGAGCCACCACGCCCAGCCAAGACAAAGAACTTTTATGCTTTTTTTCTGGACTGTTCCTTTTCATTTTTTTATTTTTTGCTTTCTCTTAACTGGAATCAGAAGAAGGGAGATGAGATGTCAAGATCCAATTTATGAGTTTTATGAGAAGAGAGAAACTTGTTCAATGACTCCTAACTTTTCAAATGGAATGGTAAGATTGTAAAGGTAATTTGATACAGAGGCTCTAATAACTCAAAGCATTTTATACTCTAATTGAATCAGAACAATTTTTCTTCTTAGTAAGTATTGGCTTCATCAGTGGTTGTTGTTCTCAAGTTGGAGCCCAAAAGGAAAATTATGGGACCCAAATAGGAATGCTAGATCATTGTCTTAACATTCACTCAGTTAAGCCAGGTGCAGTGGCTCATGCCTGTAGTCGTAGCACTCTGGGAGACTGAGGCAGGTGGATAGCTTGAGCTCACGAGTTTGAGACCAGCCTGAGCAAAAGTGAGAACCCCTCACTACTAAAACATAGAAAAACGGAGGCAAGAGGCTCACTTAAGTCCAAGAGTTGGAGGTTGCTATGAGCTATGTCGCCGTGCTACTCTACCCAGGGCCACAGCTTGAGATTCTGTCTCCCCACCCCCGCCAAAAAAATAGTTCACTCTGTTAACGTTAGGTTTCTCCTAGAGGTTAAGACATTAAGGATAGTAGGAGCATTTTGGTCCTGGAAGCTAGGGCAAACCCTGGATGCATTTGAGCTTTGCAGAGAGGAAGCATCCTGCAATGTCTCAGCTTCACCTTGCATAGACGTCTTTCCCCGTTAGCACACCTTCTATTATTTCCAATGATCTCTCTCGGTACTAACAGAACACAGACAACTTAGCCAGAATGCAGCCGAGTAGGCTATGCCCTATGGCATATTAACCTTAGATAATAAAGGTTTACCAGTGAATGAAATTGTAAATATTTAAGAAATGTTTCTTAATACAATGGAGGCAAAAATCTTTATGGTAAGAATCAAGAAACCCAGGTTGTCAGTAACTTCTCACTGGCTTCTTTGACTTGTTTCCCTTCTTCAAGGAAATAGCTCAGTAAGGAGATGACCCTGATAACTAGATTAGTGGCAATCTCAGTGACAGATACCAGAATATAGGTTAGCCAAATGCAAAACATAACCTGTTCCTGTCAATTAGACAAAATGTAAGATATTTCTCAAAGCCTTTTTGTTTGTTTTGGGGGGCACAAATCATAGCTATTTACTCCTGGAGAAGCCACCCATGGCAGATATTTTGAATAGAAGCAAAATATCTGTCCTGGCAAAAATGAGACACTAGGCCAAGTGTATTTTTATAAATCTAATCCCTTCCCCAGTTGCTCTCTCTCCTGTGAGGTGGCCTGGCAGCTATCTTCTCCTGCAAGTTTTCTCAGCTAAGGACCAAACAATCCTCTCTTACATGTTAGCTAAGGGGGTGGGGGAAGTTACCTTGCAGGGTTATTTGCATTTTAATAAGAAACTTTTGAAGGTCAGAACATCCTAGCTTTAAAATAAAGTGAGTTAGTCTAGAATTATGGGAAAGCGGTGGTTTCAGAGAGAAAAGATGCCATGTCTGAGGACTTCTTAGTGTTCCTCCAGTCAGATGCTGTGGGTAGCCCTGGGTTCCACTGAGGCTGTTCCTGTCGTATGTGCATTGTGCTCGGCTTCTCCCCTTGCCTCTGGTGTGCCCCATGCACTGTGGGCACCACAGCAGCTGTGCTGTAGAACTCATGTTTCTACTGGGAAGAACTATGTTCTTCTCTCAGAGCAAGGGCCCTGAAAGATGCATTAGAAGAGCTATTGCATCCATTCTACCTCTTGTTCTTCCTCCAGAGAGTACAGAGAATTGAGATAAGTTTTAGATTGGCACAGTGGCCTACACCTATAGTCCTAGCACTCCAGGGGTGGAGGCAGGAGGATCCTTTGAGTTGAGGCGTTTAAGATCAGCCTGAGCAGGAGCGAGATTCCATCTCTAAAAAATAGCCTGGCATTGGGGCAGGTGCCTGTAGTCCCAGCTATGCAGGGGCTGAGGCAGGAGGCTTGAGTCCAGGAGTCTGAGTTTGCTACGATCTAGGCTGAAGCCGTGGCACTGGAGCCTGGGCAACAGGGTGAGACTCTGTTTCAAAACAAACGAACAAGCAAAACCCCCCACCAGTTTTATTAATGAATATATAACCTCCATAAATCTAACCCTGATGGCTGTCCACATATTATTTCCAGACTATTCCATAGATATCCTATTATGTTCGAGAACTTGAATCTAGGTGGGATTTTTGGATTTGATGCCATCTGCTTATGTAGCCATTTTATTCAATTGCTATTCTTAGTGGAAGGAGTTAATAACATAATTCAGAGAAAGCCTGTGGAATTTAGCAGTTGCAAGAAGCAGTGGTGTGCTAATTTGACCATTGTACATATCCCAGCTTGGTATCTGGATTTTAACAGTAGCTCAAATGCTAAGTCATGCATACAGATGGTGAAGATACAGCCTCAGGGGATCTTGCAGGCTGCGGAGACTATTATGCCTTGTGTATTTTGCTACCGAGGTGCTCACTCTCTCCAGTCAGCAGCAGATTTGTACAGCACACAGGACCTTTTTGCTTGTTGGCCAAGATGGGTAGAATCCATACGATTTCTAAGCTAAGTCTTCAACTCGTGATGCTGGTCTCTAGACATACCTGAAGATATTTAAAAATTCATGAAATGACAATTTTTTGCTGCAACATAAAATTTATATATCACCTATGAGGTATGACTAGTTGGATATCCAGGAATACACGGGAAATATGTAAGAATGAATGGCCACTTTTAAAAACCAGACTTATGTAAAAAATATGACAACACACTATGAATTTATCTGGGCATGGTAGGTAGGATTGCATACACTTGAAAATGGAATCATATCTTGCTGCACTAGAAACTGCCCTGATGTTTAAAGAGTTTTTCATACACAAATATCAACTCGTACTTATATTAGGCTTTTATATAATTTTAAAACTCTCATGAAGGCAACTTGACTAACACTAAATTTCTTTCCAAACCACATCTTGTCATGAAAGACTTAGTATGTGGCAGTATGATTCTCACTTTCTTTTCACTTTTCTATAAGAACACACAGTCCTATTGTTCTCTTTGCTAATTTAAATGTTTATCATATTAAAATAAGAGAAAGTACGCATTCCCAATACTGATATGAAAAGAGGCGGGACTGCGCAGTCCTTCCCAGCTTATGGAAGACAAGTTCTCTGCAGGGTCCAGAGACCCACTGATGTGTGTTAGGAAGGGAGGGGCAGGACAAAGGCGAAGGTAGCAAGTGTTTCCTACTCCTGGCACAAAATAGGATCTGCACATTGTCACCAGGCTGGAAATAACCAAAACAACAGTGATTATGATGAATGAGGTATCGACCAGTCTTATCTTCTCCAAGCTTAAGCAAGCTTTTGAAAATAGAAATCCTTTTTTCAAGCTTTGCTCATTGCTGTGATCTAAGGCAGAGGTCTCCAAACTGGTAACCAATAATTAGGGGGTCTGAGGTGTAGAATGAATTGTTACCAGTAATATCTTATTCTGCCCCCTGCGTCTGCTGAGAAGTTTAGAGTAAATCTAACAAATAGTCATGAAGGAACAATTCCAGAAAGTCTTACTCTCTTTTTAGAAGTGATATGAATATAGTAAGTATCTCTCTGTCTCTGTCTCTCACTAGTTTGTTAGAATTAGATGATGGAGTAAAATGTGCTCCATAACATGAAGGTCGGATTATTTATTTTTATAATGTTAGTTTGTTAATAATTTATAATAATAAATAATATAATTGATTCATAATAAAAATAATATAATTTAAATATATTTCTAGGCATGAAATGTCATATTACATTTTATTTTGAACTTGAGTCATTTGTTTGAAGACAAATTTTTCTTGTTCTTTCTTCTGGATATTTTCAGAGGCTTTTGACTAACCAACACTAGCATTTCATCTTGATTCTCACCATTAGGTCATTAAGTAAAAACCTTTCCCCCTAGTCAGTGATCAATTGTAACACTATATCCAATTGCCAATAAAAAGAATTAATACCACTTTTTTGTGACAGAAAGAACTGGAAGATCATAATGACTGTTGTTTTAAATTAGAAGTCTGTAGTCTCCATTCACAGGTGACTGGGCAGGTTCTAGTACAAGAGAGAAGAGGACATTTTAGCACAATTCTGGGAACTAAGAGCTCTGAGATCTATCACAATAAATCAATAGTCAATAAATGTAAGTTCACCAACAGCTAAGACTTCAGCTATTCTCATCTGTGAAATAAAAATAATAGGATTGCACTTGTACTAAGTGACTTGCATTCTACAATTACACAATTCACTGAGAAATTTAAATGGCATGTCTCTTTTTGTGTTATTTGAGTATTAAATAAGACAGCTTACACAGAGCCCAAATGGTGCTTGGGATTTAGAAAAGGATCAATAAATGGCAGCGATACTCCTGATGATTTTAAGAACTACATTTTCTACTGCAACCAATCAATCTTCAGCTAAAACATGTTATTTCAACAACAACCACAAGATGGGAGTATTTACCTTTATAGTTAATTTTTCTTTTTTCCTAATGACATTGCTGAAGGAATTGAGTGAATTGTTTCAGCTACTTTCTGGTGGAACAAATGAAGTTGTTTTCTCACTTGTAAGGAAAGCACTTTCTACGTATTTTACATATGTGCACACACACATCAATTTCAAAGCTGCTCAAGATCACGTATCTTGGTATGTTTACCAGCTCACCATGTGTTTCTTCCGAAAAATCCTAAAAAATTTCAATTCCCTTCTATGTGGCCATGAAGCTTCTCAGGTAAGGGATTCGCCTTCAGTCTTCAGATGAGGATAAAAGAGACAAATAAATTATAGTTCAATTTTTGCAGTTTAGGTGGTGAATCCTGGACTTACTTTAAATATTGCATGACACAGTCTCAATCTTGGGGTGATTCTTTGAATAATTCCATTT
>CAUYQV010047945.1:0-14387 GCA_963574575.1 Galagoides demidoff
GCCTGTGGTCCCAGCTACTTGGGAGGCGGAGGCAGGAGACTCGCTTAAGCCCAGGAGTTGGAGGTTGCTATGAGCTGTGATGCCATGGCACTCTACCCAGGGGGATAGCTTGAGGCTCCGTCTCAAAAAAAAAAAAAAAAAGGAAGAGCAGAGAGAGGGAAGGAGGAGGGGGTGGGGTCTCAATGAATCCCCAACAATTAAAAAAAAAAAGAAAGAAAAATACACCCCTTTTTTCTATTTCATTTCTTGCAGTGTCCAAGAACATGAATAACTGACTGGAGTGAGGACTTAGTGTAATCCTACTCTCTCATTCAAGCCTCCATTTAGGGTGGTTGCACTTCTCTTGCACAACTGGACACAACTAGGTATTTCCAAGGTCCAGTGTGTTTAATAACAAATGACATGTATTGAGCATGTAACAAACTATACTAAGTCCTTTAATATATTATGTCCCTTATTTTTATTTATTTTTTGAGACAAAGTCTCACTCAGTCACCCTGGGTAGAGTACCATGGCATCACAGCTCACAGCAACCTCAGATTCCTGGGTTCCAGGAATCTTCTAGCCTCAGCCTCTTGAGTACCTGGGACTATAGGTACCCGCCACAATGCCTGGCTAGTTTTTCTATTTTTAGTAGAGATGGGGTCTCATCTTGCTCTTGCTCAGGCTGGTTTCGGATTCCTGAGCTTAAGCAATCTACCCACCTGGGCCTCCCAGAGTGCTAAGATTATAGGTGTGAGCCACCATGCTCAGCCTGCCACTTATTATTTTTTTAAAGACAGAATCTCACTTTATTGCCCTCAATGGAATGCTGTGGCACCTCCAACTCCTGGGCTTAGGCGATTCTCTAGTCTCAGCCTCCCGAGTAGCTGGAACTACAGGTGCCCGCCACAACGCCTGGCTATTTGTTGTTGCAATTTAGCCAGGGCCAGGTTCTAATCTACCACCCTTGGTATATGGGGCTGGCACCCTACCCACTGAGCCACAGGTGCCACCCTTGCCACTTATTTTTAAAAAGCCATTTTTGTGTGGTACTCTATTCAAAGTCCCATTTAGAAAGAAATAGAAAAAACCAAAGTTTAAGCTTGAATGATGTGCTCAAGGTCACACATTACAGGTAAAGCCAGGTTTCAAACCCAAGTCTGTCTGATACTGACACTCCCACTTTAATCTTTACATTGTTATTACATATCACGCCATCCAGGCAGAGCAGAAACTCAGTTAGGCACCCACAACGATTTCATGGTTTTCAACACTCATTTGATAAATAGTATTTGTTTTACTCATTTAAACTGGGTTCCTCATCTCAATCCTCAGACAGTTTCAAGAAGATTATCAACAGAGCTAAGAGAAACCAGGGCAACTATGGCCAAAGACCATGGTTACTCACATATTGATTCCTCAGCTCTGATATAATGAGCCGAAGGCTGATATATTCTTTCTCATCAATCTCTGTCACGGTGCGACGATAGTCCTCCTGTAAGAAAGAACAAAGGAAAAAGCTGATCCCCAAGGCCCAACTGACCACAGTTCCTTTCTTATAGTAATGGTCACTTCTCCCTACCCTGCCACCGCCACCCTCAGGCCACAAAATCCTTACTTACCACATGGGGATATTTAGCTATTTTAGAAACCAATTTGGCTCTTGTAATATAATATCTGGAAGGAGAGAGAAGAGGAGGAAGCTGCAGGAGACCCTTGACACCTCACCAAGCCCCAATTCCTGGGCCAAGCTCAAGTGGCCCTACCTAGAAATCTGGTCCAGATAAGATGCAGCTTCACTCTCAACAGTTCTTAGTTCTGCAACTGTCTCCTCCTGAAACAAACAAACAGGTTAGACAAAAGCTACTACTATATTACCCTACAGCAACCCCAAAGAGAAAGGAATAACAGACAAAGCAGGGGAATAGTATGAGATGCCAGTTTATAATATAAACATGTTACCTGAATGGACACCCCAAAGTTGTTCCCATCTTCTATTCTAGGAATCAGGAGCTGTACCCACATTTTGACCTGGAAGGTGAAAGAACCAAAATACATATAGGAGGACCGTGCCCTTTCCTGCTGAAGCCATGAAGTACATAATTCATGCTGTTGGGGCCAGATGCCAGGAACACAGGAGTCAAGACACCTAGTCTGTCAACCCTCACACCTCCAGCCCCTCATCCATCATTTTTCACAGTTCAAGTAGGGCTACACTGGCCCCTGCCTCACCGTGTTACATTTCTCAATCAGCAGCCGGATCTCAGGTTTCACTTTCTCAATAATGTCCACCAGCTGCTGGTTGCTTTTTAGCATCCCGTTGGGCATCACAAACACCTTAGTTCCTGTTAGAACAGGATCAAATGATTAGGGTGGGAGGAGGCTATAGCATCCCCAGTCTTTCTCTCTTTTTCCTCAAACCTATGAGATTCTATGATCTCCTGCTTTGCATTTGTCCTACCATGATACCATTATCAGGATGAAAAAGGAGACTATATGCAATAAGATAACCATTTCTAAGGTATGCCTAAAATCTTAAGAATAAAGGCATTATTTCAAGACTTAATATATCAACAACTGCTTTTCTCTCTTTTTTTTAGAGACAGGATCTTGCTCTGTTGCCCAGGCTAGAGAGCAGTGGCACGATTATAATTCATTGCAGTCTTCAACTCCTGGGCTCAAGTGATCCTCCTGACTTGGCCTTCCAAGCAGCTGAGACTACAGGGATGTGTCACCATCTCCAGCTAATTTTTCTTATGTTTTGTAAAGACAGGGTCTTGCTATGTTGCCCAGGCTGGTCTTGAATTTCTGGCCTCAAGTGATCCTCTTGCCTTAGACTCTCAAAGTGCTGGGATTACAGGTGTGAGCCACCATACCCAGCCAACAACTATTATTGAAGGAGAAAAAACATAACACAAAACTGGGACTTTTGTGACAAATTTAAGATATGTGTAGTCTATCTCCAATCTTTCTCTTTTAGCAGTCCATGGTAAGTCAAACTCTCTGTTTATTGGAAACTAGGTTTAGAGTGCTAAATGATGACCACAATGTTTGGAGGACTTGGGAATGCTGACTCTGGGAGATAAGATCAGAATTTGTTTCCTAACCAAAAGAACACCAGATCCATCTTGCTTCTCAGGGTTACAGGTCAGGAGGTAGGGTGAGGGAAGGTTGGCTCTTACCTTGGAAGGCCTCTTCACACTCATCCAATCTTCGCTTCTTATAAGTGGGCTAAGGGATACAAAAAGGCAGGAATTAGCTGGCCTTTAACACTCACATCTGCATCACAAGACTTATCCTTCAAGTAAGTGTAATCCTTTCTCCAACCTCATCTGTTGTCATTGATTTCTTCACAATTTCTTAAGTACACATAAGGCTTTAAGAAAAGGTTCTTGCCACAGAGCAACTTACAGTCTAGTTGGGAAGACCAACCTTTCAAGAGCTATAACACATTAAGCAATTAGGAGACAAAGGAGAACACTACAAAGAATAGAAAAAAGGAACCAATCAAGGCAAAGTGAGATAATTAAGAGAATATGTACTGGTTTCACAAATAAACACAATATTTAACCAATAAACATGTACTTAGCACCTGCTATGTACCAGGATCTATGTGAGTACTGGTGATACAAAAATAATTGCCTTATAGGATGCTTAGCAAAAAGACAGAAATAAATAAAACAATTAAGATAGTTCCCCCACCTGGGCCAGACGTGGTGGCTCACACCTGCAATGTAACACCTGCAGCATGTTGGGAGGCCAAAGTGGGCACAGATCACCTGAGCTCATGAGTTCAAGACCAGCCTGACCTACAGTGAGACCCCATCTCTAAAATAGCTGGGGTTATGGCAGGCGCCTGTAGTTCCAGCTACTTGGGAGGATGAGGCAAGAGAATCACTTGAACACAAGTGTCAGAGGTTGCTGTAAACCATGACACCAGAGCACTCTACCAGGGGCAACAATGTGAGACTATCTCACACACACACACACAAAAAAAAGGTAGTTCTTGCCTTGAAGACACACAAGTTCTACTAATGAAACAGTAATGCAGACAAAGAACAATATGGTGTCACCAGTGTTATAATACAATGTGGACATATGACTGATAAGAACTATGTATTAAAGATGCACAGTAGGCCAGGCACAATGGCTCACACCTTAATCCTAGCACTCTGGGAGGCGGAGGTGGGTGGATTGCCTGAGTTCACAGGTTCGAGACCAGACTGAGCTGGAGCAAGACCCTGTCTCTTAAAAAAAAAAAAAAAAAAAAAAGCTGGGCATTGTTGCTGGCACCTGTAGTTCCAGCTACTCTGGGGGATGAGGCAAGAGAACTGCTTTAGCCCAAGAGTTTGAGGGTGCTGTGAACTATGACACCATGGCAGTCAACCCCAGGATAACTGAGAGAGACTCTGTCTCAAAAAAATAAATAAGGGCTCGGCGCCTGTGGCTCAATCAGCTAAGGTGCCAGCCATGTACACCTAAGGTGGCGGGTTCGAATCCCAAGCCCAGGCCCGCCAAACAACAATGATGGCTGCAACCAAAAAATGGCCAGGCATTGTGGCGGGCGCCTGTGGTCCCAGCTACTTGGGAGGCGGAGGCAGGAGACTCGCTTAAGCCCAGGAGTTGGAGGTTCCTATGAGCTGTGATGCCATGGCACTCTACCCAGAGGGATAGCTTGAGGCTCCGTCTCAAAAAAAAAAAAAAAAGAAGAACCATACTGGAGCTTTATACAACTCCATCCCCTGGGCAGCAGATATTTATTGAGCATCACGGCATGCTTGATCTGTGTTAGAACTCAGCAAGGGCACATATGAAGGCTCCATGATCTCAAGAAGCTGAGAATCCAGAAGGGAGGAGTGAGTTCTGGTTAGAATTCTGATGAGCAGTTATAGTTTCATTTCCTCTATATCAAGGACATAAATTGGAAATATCTCCCTCCCATCCCTGCATGTTTTGGATGAGGAAGGCCCCTCTTTATGGGGCACTAGCATCCCCTAAAAGACTTCCACAGGAACCATGTGTTTCTGAAAAATCGTACATGGACAAATACATGGTCAGATCAGTTTGGGAGACAGTGGCTGAGGGGATTGATGGGATTCCTGTGGTCTAGGACTTCTCAGAGCCTTTGTTGGCCATGTGCACAGGGACTGGCAGTGACTACAGGACCTGGCATAGTTCCTCTTCAAATCCTCCCTGCCCACCATCTCCTCTTCTCTCTTTTTTTTTGCAATTTTTGGCCAGGGCTGGATATGAACCCACCCGTCCCGCATATGGGGCCAGCGCCCTACTCCTTTGAGCCACAGGCTCCGCCCCATCTCCTTTTCTCCTTCCTCCACCTCCCCACCTGCCTCTGGCTGGAGGAGGGGTGAAGCTAGACATAAGAGGATACTCCTGAGCTAAGAAAATCTTGAAGTCCCATGCAAAGCACCAGGGAGGTGGTCTGTTCTAGAGAGGGGCAAACAGGGAGAGCCAGTGTCCTGGGGAGGGGGCACCTGGGAGAATTGTCCCAAGTGGCAGGTGTGGGTGAACTGCAAGAACTGGGACATGAAGAGGTGCAATTCGAGGCAAAGCTCGATGGAAGGCTAAACATTCCCCCAGAATCCTGGTTCTCCTAGCCTCCAGGGCCCCTGGTCCATCATAAACCCAGAGTAACCCAGGGACCCACCCGAAGAAGGCCCTGTCCTGTTAAATCTCACTTGCCTGCTAGGCTAACCTTTCTCCAGGAAGCCATCCTTGACTGCCATGTTTTATGCCATAACATGCACACAATGAGGGGTTTCTGAGCTCCCAGAAGCTCTCTTGGACCTGATGTCATCCACAAGAAGTTAAGCTTATGGTACTGGGCCAGTTCTGGGCCTGCCAACTCCCTGGATTCTAAGTGATCACTGCTGTGAATGATCCATCCTTCCATTCATCCAGCCACTCCCCCAGATTTCTGTGCACTGCAGTTTACTAGCTCCGTGCCATGCCCTAGGAACATAGATTTTTTTGAGACAGGGCTATAAGCCCTTTAGCCCTTTATAGCTCTCTCAAAAAAAGATAGCTAGTAGTACTTTCCTAGTAAGGTATTCCTGTCTCAGTGTGTCTGGGGCTGTCTCCACAGCCCAAATAGGGGTTAAGGTGGGTACATTCCTCGGTGACGATGCAGGTGACCCCTACATGAATGCTGAGGCTTGCTGGTCCGCACTCCCTGTTGCATTTGTGATGCCTCTTGTTACCTCTGGTTTCATGGCTGTGGGCTCCTCATTGCATTCCTGGACCTAGACAAGGAGCACCTGCAGTTTCCAGGTGAATTTGGGCCCAAAGGAAGCAGAAGGCTTACTTTATTCAGCAAAACAGTGGTGGGTCGGGGATGATGACACAGGGATGGCACTACCAAGCTATTGGACATTAGCACAGACTGGTGGCACCATGCCTGGCATGCCAGTTGCACCTTTGCTGCTGCCATTTTTTTCTTCTGATGAATGAACTCCAGGCCCATTCATTGGGAACAATGGCTGGTACAATGTAGAAAATTAGCCCTTGGGAAACAGTCATAACAAGCCTTCAGAATCTGTGGGCAGCTGTCCTTATAATTTTCCCAGCACCCATCAAGCCAATTTGGCCAAACTTCCTTGAGGTTTCATCAGGAATACTAACTTCCAGCTTCATCATTGAGTTTTAATTTAATTCAATTTATTTGCTTTGAGATAGAGTCTCACTTTTGTGACCCTAGATAGAGTGCCATGGCATCCTAGCTCACAGCAACCTCAAACTCTTGGGCTCAAGCAATTCTCTTGTCTCAGCCTCCCAAGTAGCTGGAACTACAGATGCCCAAAACTACACCTGGCCATTTTTAGAGGTGGGGTCTCTCTCTGGCTCAGGCTGGTCTCGAACTTATGACCTCAGCCAATCCACCCATCTTGGCCTCCCAGAATGCTAGGATCATAGGTGTGAGCCACCGCACCCAGCAGTTTCTTTATTTATTTTTTTGAGACAGAGTCTCACTCTGTTGTCCTGGGTAAAGTGCCGTGGCGTCACCACAGCCATAGCAACCTCAAACTCTTGGGCTAAAGGAATCCTCTTGCCTCAGCCTCCCATGTAGCTGGTACTATAAGCCTGAACTAGCCCAGCTAGTTTTTCTATTTCTAGTAGAGACAGAGTCTTGCTCTTGCTCAGGCAGGTCTCAAACTCCTAAGCTCAAGCAATCCACCCTCCTTGGCCTCCCAGAGTGTTAGGATTACAAGTGTGAGCCACTGCGCCTTGCCTGAATTTTAATTTTAATAGTAATTCTTGGGCTCAGCGCCTGTGGCTCAAGCGGCTAAGGCGCCAGCCACATACACCAGAGCTGGCAGGTTCGAATCCAGCCTGGGACCGCCATACAATGATGGCCGCAATCAAAAAATAGCTGGGCATTGTGGCAGGCACCTGTAGTCCCAGCTACTTGGGAGGCAGAGGCAGGAGAATCACTTGAGCCCAGGAGTTGGAGCTTGCTGTAAGCTGTGATGCCACAGCACTCTACCCAGGACAACAGCTTGAGGTTCTGTCTAAAAAAAAAAAAATAGCAATTCTTGGTTGTTGTATAAAATCTGTATGGCAGAGGGAGAGGAAAGCCCATAGAAGATTCATTCACTCTTCATTAAAGAAGAAGTGACCCCTTCATTTTAAAGGCAGCTGCCTGGGACCTGACCCATAGCAGCTGCATCACGGTAATTATGTGTCTTTGTTCTTCTGCAGGTCACAACCACCCACATACACACACAGGACACACACTCCTGAGCCCACAGTGAGGCTGCAGAGTTTCCAGAGAGCAAACTGTGTTTCTAGTAACAAACCACAATCTGCCTTTAGGATCTGTGCCCCAGCTTTGCCCTGAGAGAGGATGCTCCAAGGAAAGGGCTCCTGCTCAAAGCCAGCAGCCCAGCCTCCAGGCAGCTTTGGGCAAGCTCCGACAGGATGCCAAGAGGGCTGGCAGGCAGGAAGAGACACCACTCGGAACTTCTCCCTGCTGTAATTTACTAAATCCATCTGGGGCTCCTTTGAGCTGTTTTCTGAAAATGCCACATTTCAAGGGTCTCCCTGTTAGAAAAGGTCAGAGAGTTCATGCGGGCCTTTCATGTTGAAGGAACTTGAAAGAAAAGGAAAGGAAATGTATATTTTCAGCTTTAGCTATGATTAAATGGGTTTAGGCCATGAGAACATTCAGATGATTTACATGACGTTACATGAAAAGCCAATTAACCTAACAACTTCCGAAAAATATCTAGTTCAAGAGCACTCATTTATTAGAGCTCTTGGAATGTGCCCAGTGTTGTGCTAAGCTCTTTACTAGGATACAGTGATTCATCTCAACTGCACTCCAACAGAGCTAGGCAGGCCCAGGTATGAGATCCATTTCACCTATGAGGAAACTGAGGCTCAGAGAGGGTAAGTAATTTGTCCGGGGTCTCATAGCTAGTAAATGGCAGGGCAGGGATGGAAACCTGCCCCTCAAGTCTGAGGGTCCTGACTTGGTCCTGTATCCAGTATCTGAGAACAATTCAAGTTCATTTGCATGAAAATGAAGCCTTAATAAATAAACAGCTCTGACCTGGTCTAGAAAACTACAAAAGACCATGGGGCTTCCCTGCTGCTAGTCCTGGTCCTGAAACTCCATGGTAACTTCCAGTGGGACAGCCACAGCAGATCCCACTAGTCACCTTGCAGAAGAACTCCAGCGCTGATGGTCTCTGGTCTCCTTATGGGACCTGAGTTGTCTAGAATGGGAGGCCTGGGATGGGCCCCAGAGAGAGAGGGCGCAGACTGAGATCTGTCTGGCTCAAGGGAGAGGTTTTAGGCCCTTTTCTCCAGAAAAGGGGTTTGGCCACCCTACACAGACCACAGAGTAAGTCCCTAAACTTACTGGTGGCTCCTGAAAGTAAGGACTCCAGATGAATGATAGCTTATTTACCCATCAGGATTTGTCTGCCAACACCACTAAGCACATAAGGACTGCCTCTGGAATTTTTTTGTAGAGGCAGTGTCTTCCTTTATCACCCTTGGTAGAGTGCCATGGCATAACACAACTCACAGCAACCTTCAACTCCTGGGCTTAGGCAATTTTCTTGCCTCAGCCTCCCGAGTAGCTGGGACCAAGGTGCCCACCACAACACCCGGCTATTTTTGTTGTTTTTGTTGTTGTTGTTGCAGTTTGGCAGGGGGCCGGGTTTGAACCTGCCACCCTCGGTACATGGGGCCGGTGCCCTACCCACTGAGTCACAGGTGCCACCCTGCCCCTGGAATTTTAAGGGTCATTATGGAACACTAGAGCATGGTACTTAGGATGTGTGCTCAGGAGTCAGGTTACCTGGGTTTTAAATTCTGACACCTTCATTTTCAAGCTGTAAGTACTTAAGTGACTTAACATCACTGAGCTTCAGTTTCCTCATTAGTAAAATGGGGGTAATGGTCTCTATGTCACAGGGCTGGTGTGAAGATTAAATGAGATAATGTATGTGAAGCTCTTGACAGGATGGTCGCGCACAGCAGTCACTCAGTATATGAGGTCATGGTGCAGATGATGATGGAATCAGTACTGACAGGGCAAGGGGCCGGTACAGGGCAGCTCCTGTCCCTCTCCAGCTTTCCAAGCCCTCCTGATCCTTACAGGCCCAGATGAAATCTGCCTCCTACAGAAAGCCATCCTGACTACTCTAGTCCACACTGATCTCACCATAACTGAGCTCTGTCTGCTATCTGTACAGACCAGTGTTTTTCAACCTTCCTAATGCCACAGCCCTTTAATACAGTTCCTGTGTTTCGCGGCCCACAGGTTGAGAACAGCTGGTATAGACTAATCTAACATCTAACTCAGCTCTAATAACTTCTCACCTTCTCAAAGCTACCAATGGCTCCTGGAGGGCAGGACACCTCTACCCTTCCTCTCTCCACAGCCTGAGCCCAGGGCTAGATATAAGGTAGATGATCCCTCAACAAGTCTTCAGATGGACTGCAGTGCGGCTGTGAACGCCTGTGTCTCAGCCTTCTTCTCCCTTCCTTACCTGTCCTCACAACTCTGTCCTCCCCACTCACCCACATACTCCCCTGGTTTTACCCAGCAGGGTGATGAGTCAAAGGTATTGGCCCCTAGGGTAGGGGTCCCTAGACTTTGGGATTTCACAGTTTTATATAATGTTCAAGGAAACTTGAGGTTTGGAAAGTGAAGAGATGAGAAAAAAATGTATTTTCTTTTGCTAAATAAGGACATTAAAAAAATCTATTCTCGGGTGGCACCTGTGGCTCTGGGTAGGGTGCTGGCCCCATATACCGAGGGTGGTGGGTTCAAACTCGGCAGCGGCCAAACTGCAACAAAAAAATAACGTTGCATTGTGGTGGGCCCCTGTAGTCCCAGCTACTTGGGAGGCTAAGGCAAGAGAATCGCCAAAGCCCAGGAGTTGGAGGTTGCTGTGAGCTGTGATGCCATAGCGCTCTACTGAGGGCGATAAAGTCAGACTCTGTCTCAAAAATAAATAAGTAAATAAATATTCTCATCATCATTTCAGTAAAAAACTTAAAAAGGCAGTTTTCACACCAATAAAACAAGTAAGGTCATAATCTTTGATTAAAGGCTAATACCATGCTGAAAAAATTTAACCTTATTGAGAAAACATAATAATAAAAATCCCACTTCACTGTTGCTCTGACTTCTCACCTTTCTCCATGGACTGTAAAAACTTCTATCTCCACTGACCTGTGTCCACTGGAACTTCGTAGTCCTGGGGACATCTACCCTGGAGTAGGCTCCTGCTAAACTAGGGTCACTTAAAACACAGGAAGACCCCTAAAGTCTTTGAGTTAGGCAGATCCGTGTTCTCATTCAGCTTTCCCAGAGGAGGCTTATCCCAAAGCCAGACCCTATCCTCAGGGGCCAAGGTGGGGGCGGCCCTGGATCCGGGTCCCCCTGCCTTCCCCCTCCTGGCAGAGTCGTGTTTCGCTGGAGCCTCCCGCAATCTGAAGCAGAATGCTCACACCTTGGGAATGGCGGCGTGGGGGGGGGGCGGGGGAGACCCAGTGGGCGGGTCTTCCCCTCAGCTTCATTGCCAAGATGTGTACTAGCGCCCAGCCCACCCCTGGAAAGGGAGAAAGTGGGCACCCTATCCCGCAGTTGGGAAGAGGCCAGTCCGAGGCGCTCCGCTGGGCGGGCGCAGATAGGATCTGAACACAGAGACGCTCGGCCTTAGCTCTTTGATCCATAGCCAGCCAGGCTGGGCCCGGACCGGAGGGCGGTGCGGCTGTCTTCCGGCCCGGCTTTGTGCTGCTGCCAGGGGTCCTGTGGGGCCTTGAGCGGGAGAGGCGTCCAATACCGCCCTCCCCAACTACCCTGTCCCAACTGCTCTCAGAGGAGGCGGGAACATCTGCACTGAATCCGGCACAGAAACCAGCTGGGAGGCTGCGGTTTACTACACCGCGATGAGCGGTAGCGTATCGTGGATGCCCGCATAGATACAGCCCCAGGTGCCGTGTAGATGTTGTGGAAGCTGCAGCGCGCTCCTGCACTCCGGGAACCTGAACCCTGCAGCCTGGACCTCGCAAGGGGCTGCCTGCGCCAGGATAGGGCCAAAGTCAGAGTCAAAGGGCTCCCTAAATGCTGCTTCTCAGGTTGAGTCCCGCGGCCCACGTGGCTGCCCAAAGCCCTGAGTTCCCGGGCCGCAGGTTCTAGGCGTAGAACTGAGTCGGGAGTGACATAGAGAGGTGTGGCTGGAGGATCTGCAAAGAAGGCAGGGTTTTTTCCTCCTAGTCCTCGACGCTATGTTGGCGCCTCAGCGGCGTCACATGATTGAGGGACCCCCAGCAGATTTGTAGTTTTTGAGCTCTGCACGCAACAGGCGCTCAATAAATGTGCGGGGTGTATGCTTGTGTTCACTCTGTGTTGCGGACGGCCTGGAAGGAGGTCCCAGATTGGCATAGCGATGGAGAATGGGCCAGAAAATAGTGCTTTGAAGAGTCCTAATTCTGCTGGTTGCCTGGGCTCTGAGCACAGCCTCAAGCTGTAGGATACCCCCAGTTTAAAGCACAGGGCGCAGTGGCCTGGGCACGCAGTTCATCTAGTGGCTCCAGTTCTAAGCCACGCCCAAATCCGAAGAGTTTAGGGGGCCTGCGTCCTCCGCAGCTAGAGAGAAACCTGGGCGCGGGGCAGTAATATCTTGTGATAAGTTTCTTCTAGATGAGTCCCGGCATTTCTGAAGGATGATTCTCAGGCTGGACCGACGTTTCCCTCGGACTTCGCTCCAGGAGAGCTAGCCCTTTAAGGCTATGCCTAGTGGGCGCGTCCCGGCCACTCCTGGGGCGAAGAGGGGCGTGGACCCAGAATTGTTTGGTCCCGCCCACTGGCCAGCCCCGCCCCCGGCACTCCGCCGGCGGCGCCTTTGATGTTCGGACCCGCCAGCTCCCGAAGCCTCTCAGGCCTGCGCCCTCGCCCCGCGCCTGCAGCCCGCCCAGGCGGAATCAGCCCGCGCTCCGGGCTCGGAGGTCTGCACTCCGAGCTCGCCGCCCCCCACACCCCAGCCGGCTTCGCGCCCCGCACTCCCGGCGCCAAGAGCTCCGGCGGCGGAGCGCACCATGCCGCAGCTGGACTCTGAAGGCGGAGGCACGGGCGGCAGCGACGACCTCGGGGCGCCTGACGAGCTGCTGGCTTTCCAGGATGAGGGCGAGGAGCAGGACGACAAGAGCCGCGACAGTGCTGCGGGCCCCGAGCGCGACCTGGCCGAGCTCAAGTCGTCGCTCGTAAACGAATCTGAGGGCGCGGCGGGCGGCGCGGGGATCCCGGGGCCCGGCGCCGGGCCCCGCGGAGAGGCGGAGGTCGGGGCCGAGGTGAGCGCCGGCCGGCCCGCGCCGCTCCTCCCCCGCGGTGGCCGAGCTCCGCAGTCGCTGGCGCCGGCTCGTACTGACCCGCCCCCGGCGCCCGCGGCCTTCGGGGTCTCCAGCCCACAGAGCCCTCCTGTCCCCGAGCCCCCACCTTTCCCACTGCCCCTCACGGCCCCTCTGGTTCTCCCTCCAGGCTCTCGGGCGGGAGCACACTTCGCAGAGACTTTTCCCAGATAAACTTCCAGAGTCCTCGGAGGACGGTGAGTTTCCGCGCGCTAAGGCCCCGGCTTCAGTGGGAGAGAGCGGACGCCGGGGAGCCGAGGGGTGCCTCCGCCCAAGGCAGTTCAGGGAGGCGGTAGAACCCGGGGGGGGGGGACCTTGGGGGGCGGGTTTCCCGAGTGCTGCTAGGCTCGTGTCACTTCCGGTGCCCTGACCTTTATAGGAGTAAACAGACCCCCGCCATCTCCGCCTCCCCTCCTGCCCAGGTGACTGACTAATCCCCTGTCTTGAAGAGAAAGAGTTGGCCAAGTTTCCTTGGCTGAAGGGCAGGGTGGAGGGTCAAGTAGGGGCCGCCTAGGGGAGGCTTGGGCTCCTTCCCCCAAACTTGGCACTGCGGACACTCCCAGCCCGCTCCTTCACAAGTCAGGAGCTTGAAGGGGTACCCCTCGGCAATTCTCATTTTTCTCTTTCAAGAGCAGACAGCCTTCAGCCTGGGCTACGGCGGGGCTGGTGTGTCTGACCCAGCTGTGGTTTTTCCAGGCCTGAAGGCCCCTGAGTGCGCCAGCGGCATGTACAAAGAGACCGTCTACTCTGCCTTCAATCTGCTCATGCACTACCCACCCCCCTCGGGAGCAGGGCAGCACCCCCAGCCGCAGCCCCCTCTGGTAAGTGGCCCCTGCAGCCATTGCCCCCCTGTGCCTGCTACCTCTTAAAGCAGGTAGGTGAAGCATGAGAAGAAGAGACTTTTGCCTAAAACGAATTTGATAGATGAGAAGTCTCTGCTGGTCTTTTTTTCCCATACACACCCAGTGGGATCTGAACCAAAAGAACTTGGCGGAAGGGAAGAGGGTCCTCTCTTGAGCACCCCTCAGCGCTCCGGCTGTTGGTGTTTGTCTTCCCAGCTGGCTCACAAGCAGGTGCAGGCCCTGACCTGGTGCTGGGTTATGTTGGGAGTGGGGTCTTCTCAGAGAACTGTTTGAGCTGAGACCACCCTGACTCCTGAGGGTGGTGTGTTCAGTATGGCCTGAGCTCAGAGCTTTGCAGTTAGCTTTCTCCCCACACTGAGCCTCTAACTTGGAGGAATGGGCAGAAAAGCTAAGCTATTTAGATCTACTTGTGCAGAAAAACATGCTCTCCTTGGCTATCTTCATTGGCATGAGCACACCCTTGTCAGAGAAGGATCCTGAAAACCATGTGTGCAAAGTGGATTCTTGATCTCAAACACCTTTTTTTTTTTTTTTGAGACGGAGCCTCAAGCTATCCCCCTGGGTAGAGTGCCATGGCATCACAGCTCATAGCAACCTCCAACTCCTGGGCTCAAGCGAGTCTCCTGCCTCTGCCTCCCAAGTAGCTGGGACCACAGG
>CAUYQV010047946.1:0-25911 GCA_963574575.1 Galagoides demidoff
GTATGGATTCAAATATATTCAAATTCTCATGAAAGGAAAAGCAAAGAATAGTTATAAAAAGTAGATTGTTGAGCACAAACACCTTTTTCAAATATTGCCTGATTTCCACTTAGACTTATTAGCTGATTGCTTTTAGACAGTGGTTTCCAGACATGGCAGAACCATTTAAGAATTGATAACAGGACTAGGAATCTTGAATTAAGACAACAGCAACAGAGTCTAATGATTCTGATACCCATTCATGACCATATGGGTAGCTGCCCTATTTATGCTTATGCTAAAGCAAGTTTTAAATGAAGAGGCTAGATTTAAAATATTTTTGAAATGGTTAATTTGAAGCCCACAGTACTTTGGGTACTGTAAATCTACCACCCCCTTCTAATGAATAGAAATGTGGGGATGTGTGTTAAACTGTGATTAGTGATCTTTCCATCAAAATAAGGTCCTCTGATGTCAGCACATCCAATTCATATTTGGGAAAGCTTGCCTATTTTTAATTTCCTGTATGTGAAAGGAATAACTAAAACTGTGACTATTAATTTGGTCAATGAGAAATCATTCAACTAGAGATAAAGCAATGGGACCTCCTGGTCTTAGTGAATAACATAATTACATCTAGTCCCCCAGAAACTTCTACATCAATCTAATAGTGTGTAAATGAATCACAGTCTTAATTAACATTTCCACAAATATGCTAAAGGGCAGCTTGGAGAAAACAGAATATGGACTAAACAGGATATATGAGCATCACAGTTTCTGCTTCTTCCCATTTCATAGCTTTGCTCTTTGAAAGCTGCCTAGTGGACATCCATATAGTTAGTTTTCATACCTAGGGATATAGTTCATCCCCACTGCACTGACCACTCAGAACCTTGCAAGGTGATGCCTCATAGATAACTATGAGGGCTACATGAATCTGTACAATTTGGTTGTATAAAAGATGAATTTGAGAGGGTGGTTTCCAGAAAGCAATGCACTTAAAATAATGACAGATGATCATTATCATTGCCTGTTTTAGATGCTAGGCCAAATTTAAGTGTATTATCTCATTTAATCATAACAGCAACTCTATGAGATAGGAACCATTATAATTCCTATCTTGTAAATGAGGAAACCAGGGTACAGACAGGTTTCTGAAAGTTAAATAGCTCTTTAGTATTGGAGTTTATGAATCATTCGTTAAAAAAAGAAGAAAAGGAAAAAGTCTTATAAATAATAGAAACACTTCAGTTTCAGTTTTAAAAAAAGAAAAAAGGAAAAAAAAAAAAAGCCTGACATGGAATGTTCACTTTCTCAGCAGAGAATGTCTAACTGGCAGCAAGCTGTCTATCAGAAAGCCGGGAGACGCACCCAGGTAGGCTGGATCAAAGTGATTGGAACCCAGGTATGTGTGCAGAACAGGAAGGCCTGGGTACGAGGTTCTTAGCCCATTTCCAGTAGGTAGAACTATTTAAAAATAATTATAAAGAATAGTGTGAGGTCATTAGGCAGGAAGGAGTAGGTGAAGCAGTGCCCCACGCGCCCTTTCCACTCCAGCAGCTCCCCCTGCCTTCACCCATCAGACTCAAGGAAGGATGTGGGGCCCTCAGGTATGCTGCCACACCCCCTGCATTCTGACTGCTGTCCTTCATGTTTCCAATTATTTCATCTGAGCCATACAGTATAAGAGAAAGTTGGACAATAGTCACAACTGGGGAACTGACTGGCCGTCCCTGGAAACGCCTTTGCTGTTCATCCTTATCATTGCCAGATCCAGGCTGTAAAATCCAGCCTGTGACAAGCGTCTCCTGTGTCAGCGGTGACTCCCATAGCAGGGACCCTGCACTGAGTCTCCAGGAGGAATGCAAACAATGAGCAACCACCCACCTCTGGAGGTCCCGGCCTGAAAGGAGAGGCAGGAACAAAGCTCCCTTCCCACTGACCCTGGGGCTGAGCACCGCCTTACCCTGTCTGGGTTCCCAGTGGCACTGGGGCTGAGCACCACGTTACCCTGTCCCAGTTCCCGCTGACACTGGGGCTGAGCACCGCGTTACCCTGTCTGGGTTCCCAGTGGCACTGGGGCTGAGCACCGCATTACCCTGTCTGGGTTCTCGCTGGCACTGGAGCTGAGCACCACCTTACCCTGGCACTGGGGCTGAGCACTGCCTTACCCTGTCTCGGTTCCCTCGGGCACTAGGGCTGATCACTGTGTTACACTGTTTCACTCAGGTCTTTACCCATGGAAAGAATTTGGCTTTTTTTTTTTTTTATTTCTTAAATCAAAGTTTTCCCTGTTACTCTTCCTGTCTTGGAGAACTCACAAATAAATATCCTTGAGTTTTAAGAAAAGCCATCCCTTAAAACCTCTTGGGGGATTTGAGAAAAGATGAATTAAATTGGAATGGCTTTGAAAAAACTGTTTTAGTTGGAATTATGGATTGCAGTCATGAAAATGTAAAGATACCAACTAGTCTTGAGAATGTAATCTTTATTTTCAGGGATTGTCCCCAGTATTTCTGCTTGCTCCTTCAGAATGAAGTCCCTTGGGTTCTGTGACTTGTTATGCTAATTAGCCGGGTGGAGGCGGCTTCCTTGATCTCTGTTCCCTTGAAGTTTGTTTTAGATACGTGCACTGCAGGTCTGTATGGTGGGTAGAATGTTGCTAATTGTATCTGTGCTGATAACATGCCATTGGCTTTAGGTCAGGTCCACACACCCCTCCACCGGCCCACAACTATTTCTAGCCAGTGGTATCATTCCTGTTACTCTCCCAAATACACACACACACAGCAACAGTGTGTTCCTAAAATAAAACAATGACATATATTGAACATCACTCATTTGCATACTAAATGGAAGCAATTAATTACAGAGTAAAATCAGTTTTTTAAAGATTTTGGCATAATGACTTTTATTTAAATCAGAAAATAGACTCTGTATTTCAGAGCTGGAAGGGAATTTACCAATAATTTAATATAACATTTTCTTTTTATAGGCTACAAAAAACCCCCTGAAGCTTAGAGCAATTAAGTGACTTTGCCAGGTTACATACCGCTAGGGAGTGGCCCAGCCAGGATTAAACCTACTCCTTCTGACTGCATTCCTTCAGTTATGCTAACTCAGCTGCCTCCAGATTTGTGAGAGAGAATTTTTAATTTCCTTTTCTAGTATTTTTTAAAATGTCAAAAGCTAACATCCATGTATCTTAGTAAATTTAGCTACCTTTTTTTGCCCTTTTTATGGATGTTGGTAAATGAAAATGTGTTTGAATTTCCCAAGAGTACTTGGGTTTCACAGTTTTACATTTCCTACAAAGGGACCAGGCTCAGCAATTTAATTTTCAAGGACTAAGATCTTTCATCGAAGCCTTCACCTTGACAAATAATTGGTTTTGGGAATAGAGGAGAGAGATAATTCAGAGATATGATAAGCATTCATTCATTTATTCAGGCAGACATGTATTGATGCCTATTGTGTCTTAAGACACTGCTGGGTACAGGTCATGTAAATATAATTATGGCAAAATTCTTTCCCTGGAGGAATCATTTTTTCCTTTTTCCCCTTATTAGCAAAGGATCTGAAATATTCTTGCTTCTCTTAAGTCAGGTTAATGTCTCTCAAGGTGTAGTAAAAGTGCTTCTTGTGGTGTGCCACATGATTTTAGATAACAGACACACATTTTTAAAAAATAGCAATATATTCATTTCCATATGTGGAATGGAAGTTAGTTACATATTCAGTGTAGTCATATATTCATTTCAATGTAGAAAAACCTAAACATCTCACAAACCTCTATTTAACACATTAACTGCTATGTGAGTTGTATTTAACTCACACTGGTTTTGAGCCCTGTGCCTCCTGAAGCTGAGAAACCTCTGCCCATTGTTTTTGCTGCCAACTGGCGCATCTCCCCCACCTCCTATCACTCTGCTCCAGCCAGCCCACCCTCATGCTCCGTATCCACTACACTGTTTCCCAATCACCATAACTTCAGATTTTGCGTTTTCCCTTGAATATTTGGCTAGCAGCTCTTTGAATAAAATCAATTCGATAGTTCATGAGGACATGACATTGCTGTACACATTTAGGGGGTATGACTCAGAGGTCATCATCTAGGGTGGCCCAGGACCCAAGGTCCAAGGTCCACTCTAGACATAACAAAATACCTGTGGAATGACCAAAGACTCAATTCTCAGAAACAAATTCATGTGTGTCATGAGTTACATACAACTCACACGCTGTGCAGCAAACAAACAGTCTAGCACCGCGTGAGTTGCATATTACTCACAGAAACAATAAAATTTTCATGAAATTAGAAAGGATCATTTTGGGTTTGAAGTTCTTATTCTATTTTCATAGTAAAACACCATGGCTCCAAGGACAAAATTTTTTCCTAGTGTGGCAGTCAACGTGTTAATGGATGTTAGGTCTTAGGACATGGATGATTGTGCCTGCTGTCCACTTTCTGCAGACCACAGAACTGTAGGCATGGTGTGCAGACCTCTTCTATGCACCATAGCATTTCAGAAGTTTGATGGTACAGACTTAAAAGTACAGATGATACAAATGAATGGCATGGATTCTGCACACCCTGAATTTCTGTGTTCATCATTGTATGCTTTAAAAGATACATTAAAATGCCACTTCTGAAAGCCCATGGTCATTTAGTATGTGAGTGTAACACATAACTTTATTACTAATCACAAATAGTTCCATTCTCTCTCAGGAACATATTTTTAGGTATATATGTTAGAAATTGAGTTATTATTTGTATTGCTTGCTTTAAAATATTTATATTTATAAAACATAACATTACAATTTTTCATTATAATTTTATGGTTGCTCTAAATTCTGGCTAATAATTATTCACCTTCTCATTTTTAATTCAAAGATGTGCAGCTGTGTTTGTGTTACAAACACATCAAAAATGAGTCAGTAATAACCATCAACGTTAAACTGACTTATTTAATGAGGTGGTTGATCTTTTAAGTTAGCATCTGCGGCCTCACCCTGCATATTTTGGCTGTGTTAAAGTAGCTCACTCACCTACATCACTGCTCTGTGGGCTCCTACGAGACCGAGGGCTGGGCCATAAATAACTGGGCCAGAGAGAGCCAGCACCTCAGCTTTTCCAACTAAAAAACCCTGACAGGACAATTTAAAAAGAAGCGAGAAGGAAGAGGAGGAGATGAACAATAGCAGACTCAGTGTCCACAGAGTTCGATTTGGGGCTGAAAAAAAATCTGCTTTTAAAAAACTTTCATTATGAAAATAATTCAAACCTACAGAAAAATAATTATTTTTAAAAAATCCTTACGTATCTTGTTACTTAGACTCAACAGTTATTAACATTGGCCTTATTTGCTCCATCTATTTCTGGGGTATTTTAGAGCAAAGCCTAGACCTTAGGACATACTAAATGCTTGAACGTGCATCTCTTAAAAAATGACATCTTGTTGTGTAATGTGATACCATTATCACTTCGAACCAAAACATTTCTCAGCATTCAAACTTTCCATGTCCCCCAAATGTCATTCTGCCGCTGGTCTGCTGGACTCCAAGAGCAAACAAGTTCTATGCATGGCATTTAGTTATTATGCAAGTGAGTTCTACTTTCTAATGAAAAATCCGTCTTTCACCTGAAACTACTCTTTACCAGGGCCTCACTCAGCTGGCCCTCTAGGCTTCTAGAGGACAATTCAGACTTAGAAAGGGTCGCAGACATCATCCTTCTTTGAATAAATCTCCATGTTCTATGGGTTCATCAGACTGAATCCCTTTTGGAGAGTTTAAAAAGACAGGATGGGCATGAAGTAGAAAGGGCTCCCGGGATGTGAGAACTTCACGCAGACAGGAAACCATACTCCCAAAGGCGCGTGCATTTTCTGTGTCATCTTTCCCCAAAATGTTTTACAAAACGTTTCTGTGCTTAGATTTTCTTCCTGGGCAACCCAAGTGGTACACACCACACAGCCTTTCCCTTTGGAGGCCCTAGTGCACATGTAATACACTGTGTTAAAGATTCCAGGGCTCCACAAAAAGTCGTACTCAGCGTCTCCTAAACTGACTTGATTATGGAGGTGGGGTCCTCCCCCACCAGGTCACCTAGTACATAGTTTGGGAAGAATAGTGAGCCATGCTCATACTGTAACCACTTTTCTTAGGCACAGCGGTAAGAAACTGTTACGGCAAAACACCTTCTAGTTGCTTCTGCTGCTCCTCTTAGATCCTGTGGTGTTACCTGGTATCTTTATTCCCATTAGATTTTAGGCATCCTCAAACTACGGCCCGCAGGCCACATGCGGCCCACCTAGGCCATTTATTCGGCCCACCAGGTATTTTTGCTGCCGCTGCCTGTCCTGCTTAGCAGCCGACTCGTCCCGGGGGCCTGCAGTCCGGCCCCTCAACGGTCTGAGGGACAGTGAACTGGCCCCCTGTTTAAAAAGTTTGAGGACCCCTGCTAGAAGGTAAGTGATACTAGATACAAGAGGTGAGCTGAGTAATGAGCAGCTGCCTGAGTGCAGATTTAATTTGAAGCCCTAAAATTTGAAGACTTAACTGATAAAAGTCCACATCTCTAATTGCTCATATTCTCACCTCCCATGTCGGCTCCCCTCACCCTGTTCTCAGTGTAAACACAAACGTCCAGCTCGCTGCTGTGAGGATGGTGAAGGAAGGAAGCTGTGAGAAGGCCCCTGTAGTTGGCACTTTTTCCTTTCTTTCTGATGTTTCTAAAGACAGACTATGGGAGAGCCCGCAGGAGAGGCCGAGAGAATTCCTCCCTGGGCCCTGGAACTTCCCCACTGCTCTATTCTACACACTGCTCTGGCCGCCACCACGCAGAGATGCCAGCTGGCAGTGGGTGGCAGTGACATCAGTAAGGATGCATCTCACCCGAGGGAAGCAGAACTATTACTCAAAAAATGTACCGGTTTAATTCTGGAACGTCTCACTTTCCCTCCTTGGGTGAGAAATGTCTCTGGATTTTCTCTGCACTGTCCGGGCAGGTGCTCAGGGTACACGATGTTTTCTCAGCTAGGAGGAAATCAAGAAGGCCTTTGCAGGGAGCAGGAATCCCACTCCCCCACATTCTTCCTGCAGCTGCCAGTTTGAGCCTGGGTTGTCCTTTGCTTGTCTGTGTGACACCAAAGTGTGGAAATGAGCAGAATGTGCCACAGGGTGACTAAAGCCTGCGTATTTAGCGACAGTAATTGGCCATTGTTACATTTCCTCATTAATTGACATTCACTTTTATTCCCCCTGTTCATTAAAATGTTTCTCTTTCCCTTGTTTGTTCTCAGTTGTCACAGTGGAAGAAAATGCAACTTGGAACCGATGACCTGGGCTTGAATCCCAGCCTCACTCACTCTCTGTGTAACCTAATATAATCTGCTTAATCTCTCTGCACCTGTGCCGCTCACCTGCGAAATGGTGATTATAAAACTACCTCAAGGCTTGTGAGTTTCATGATATAAAAAAATGGAAATGCTCATTTCATATCCAGTGTGTGGGCGGTTAACAAATGTTGAATTCTTTGCTTTCTTCTTTTCTTTTTTTTTTTTTTTTCCCTGTATGTAAAACTTAACACCCAGTCTCATTGTTTGGAGGAGAAAATCAAGAAGAAAGGACCTCCTTGATTTTTCTTTTTTTGTTTTCTTTTAAATAATACCATGGGCCATAGCAGGCTCACCGTAAAGGGATCTACGTCAGTTTGCTGGAGCACAGGAAAAGTTTTATAGGAGAAGCAACTGGTGAGTTGGCTGGAGGGAGAAGGCTGCCAGTCAGCACCTGCCCACACCACGCACGAGTTCTCACTTTTACTTTATTTGAATAAGATGAGAAATGGCAACTAAGGATCCCCTTTTTCTTGTACAGACATCAAAGGGCCTATTTCAAATTGATAGGTGGACTGTCATCACTGTGGAATGCTCATGAGTCCACTGAATGGCTATAATTAAAGAGAGACAATAAGAAGTTTTGGCAAGAATGTGGAGCAACTGAGACCCTCACACACTGCCATTGGCGATGTAAAATATTTTTTATTTTGGAAAACAATTTGGTAATTTCCTAAAATGTTAGACCTACGATATCATCCACTAATTTTACTCCTAGGAGTTACCCAAGAGAAATGAAAACATATGTTCATACCAAGACATAGATGTGAATGTTCCTAGCAGCATTATTCAGAACAGCAATTGGAAACAGTTTAAATATCTATCAGTCAGTGCGTGCACAACGGAATGACATTCCGCGATAGAAGGGAACAAACTTCTGATGTGGTGCAGGCTACCGCACAGATGAACTTCAAAAGCATTATGCTAAGGGGAAGAATGCCTTGTATGATTCCATTTAAATGGAAAATCTGTAGAGACAGGAAGTATATTATTAGCTGGGGATAGGAATGGGGATTAACTGAAAACAGGCATGAGAGTTATTTGGGGGATATTGGAAATGTTCTCAAACTGGATTGTGGTGATAATTATACAACTCCAAAATTGTACTCAAAAGTCCTTAAATTGTACATTTTAGATGGATGAATTTCATGGTAGATCACTTACACCGCAAGTAGTTAAAGGAAAAAGAATACTTATGTAATTAATTCATCAAATGATGTCCATATGAAAAGTAGTATTCAGAGGCTGGGCATGGTGGCTCAAGCCTGTAATATCAGCACTCTGGGAGGCTGAGGCAGGTGGATTGCCTGAGCTCAGTAGTTCAAGACCAGTCTGAGCAAGAGTAAGACACTGTCTTTAAAAACAGCTGGGTAATGTGGTGTGTGCCTGTAGTCCCAGCTATGTGGGAGGCTAAGGCAAGAGGATCAGTTGAGCCCAGGCGTTTGAGGTTGCTGTGAGCTATGACACCATGGCACTCTACCAGGGACAACAAAATAAGACTCTGTCTTAAAAAAAAAAAAAATAGTAGTATGCAGCGGTTGTGGGGCACATCCAGATCTACTGTGTCCGTGGAAGTAGCACGCGCCTGTCTTTCAGCTCAAATGCAGTCAGACCTCCATGTCTATGGGTTCCACATCCGTGGATGCAACCAACCAAGGATGGAAAATATTTGGTAAAAAAAATGTGTCTATACTGAACACCCCTAGACTTTTTGTCTTGTTGTTACTTCCTAAACAATACAGTATAACAACTATTTACATAGTGTTTACACTGTATCAGGTATCATAAATAATCTAGAGAAGATTTAGAGTATGTAGAGTACACAGGATGGGCATGGGTTCTCTGCAAATATGACGCTGTTTTATACCAGGGACTTGAGCATCCTTGCATTTTGGTAACTGAGAGTAGGGGGGGAGCTCCTGGGACAGTCCCCTGAAGATACTGAGGGATGACTGTGTTCACTGTCCTATGACTCTGATGGGAAACAGCCCCAGTGCCCCAGCTTTCTAAGTAGGTAAGGCACAGAGCAGTGAGCCAAGGGGAGGTGCAGGGGAGGGGTCAGCAGAACCAAAGCGCACCGGGAGATGATGTGCAGGCCAGAGCTACCCTGTCTGGAGCCTCAAGAATGGAAGTTTGATCTTTGGAGAACCAACACCCAGCTGGTCCATCCTGCCATCTCCTGTCCTGACCCGCAGTCTGCCTCTCCCACCCCCAATCCTGTCTTGTCTGATCTGATCTCAGGGCTGTGCTGTCCACCTGATGGTCCCTTAGTCACTTGGCCTCAGATGCCCTATCTGGGTGGACTTTCTTCTGATGTGGCTTAACCCCTACACGCAACATTTCAAGCCATTTCAGTCACTTATAAAATGTCTTTTTTTTTTTCACAATTATACTCTTAATAGTTTTGAAATATACCACTGTATCATGCACATTAGGTGAGGTGCCCCCAAATGCCTTCCCAATAAAATGCTTTTTCTAGGTTTCATTCACACACATCTAAGAAACTAAAAAGTATTAATTTTCAATTTACATTTTTGAAGAAACTCAGTATGGTTAAGGATCTCAGAATAGTGAAGTTTGGATAGCTCAGGACTTAATGTTTTCATAATGGCCTCAGTATTTCAGAGTCAGATCGTCAAGCCAGAGGGGGCCCTGGAAGCCGACCCAAACCTACAGAAACTGAAAATACTCCTCAGGCCTCACCGCCAGCTAAATGATTTAGATTTGGAATTATATTTCCCCCTCCTCCCCCCAAAGCATACAGTATTTCACAAATTATAGCTAATAATTATTGAGCATTTATGGTCCAAAAACATTATTTCATCTTCGCAGTGACCCTATGAAGTAGGTACAGTTACCTCTACATTAGTGATGAGTAAAGGACAGCATCCCGGGGTGCTCTGCCCCCAGGGCGGCAGCTGAGTGGCATAACCAAGACTCAGGGCTTTCTGACTGCAAAGCCAGAGTCTTCCATCCCTGCTCTATCCATCCAAATAGACCTCATGATAATACTTTTTTTTTTTTTTTGAGACAGAGTTTTACTTATTAATCCTTAGTAGAGTGCCTTTAAGTCACAGCTCACAGCAACCTCCAACTCCCTGGGCTTAGGCGATTCTCTTGCCTCAACCTCCCAATGAGCTGGGACTACAGGCACCCACCACAACGCCCAGCTTTTTTTTTTTTTTTTGCAGTTTAGCCGGGGTCAGTTTTGAACCCACCACCCCCGGTATATGGGGCTGGCATCCTACCCACTGGGCCACAGGCGCCATCTGATAATACATTTTTTTCACAAGTGCAATCTTACAAGTGGGGAAGCCAAGAGAGGCCTGAGGCGGGCCGCGGGCACTCACCTGCACTCCAGCTATGGGCGCTCCAGACAGCCAGAACATTCCAGACTCTTCATTCCAGTGCTGGAAATCGTTGTAGTAGCTGAAAGTAAAAGAACCATTTGTGTTCGGGTTACTAGGTGATTAGAGCCGATTAAGCAGCAGTTTTGTTTACTACATTTAATTCAGAGGTTTTGGCGTCTGTTCCGCTGAGGAAGAGGCAGACAGGATTCCAGATCCAGAGCACGGTCACGCGGCGCACACACGCACGTGCTTTAACCACTAAAGCTAGTTATTTGACTCAGGGTAAATTATTACATAGCAAATTCCTTTAAGATCTCCCTTCGGTACATCTTAGAATTGTTTGTCTTCTTAATCTGACATCAAGCGAAAATAGCAAGGAAGAAGACCAAGTCCTGCGAAGGAGCCGAGTGCAGAGAAATGCGCTCAGACCTCCCCTTACCGAGACGTGGCTGGGGCTGTTTCCGCGGTGTGGAAACCCCCGGTCCTGAGCCTGATGATGGCAGGTAGACAAAAAGTTCCCAGCAAGCCCGTGACACACTGCAAACTTCCCCATTTTCCAGAGTTCAAATAATGTTCTGCAATAATTGTTTATTTTTCCTTGATAAGATGAATGTAAATGCCTGCGTGTTTGGCGGGATAGTTACCTTCCAGGTTGCAGGCCGGTACACAACAATAACAACTTCTGTTTACTGACAGCCTTCTACAGAGAAGGCTTTGTACTTGGCATTTCACAATTATTATTTTTAATCCTGATAACTTGGCAAAGTAGATGCTCTTATTCCTATTTATGGAGAAAAAGACTAGAAAACAAACAAACAAGCAAAACCAGGCCAGGGAGGTCAGAAAACTGTCTGATTCAAAATCCCTGTGCTGCCCATTGAGCCCTGGAGCAGCGCCGAGGGTTGGATGATTTTTTTTTGGCTCCTTGAACAAGTGTTTGTCTTATTTATTTAATATCCAGCAGGGACATAGGGCATGTATGACAACTCCCCTCCCCAATAAGACATGGAGTTTGTTTTTCAGGATCTGATAATTCAGGAAAGAGAAAAGGTAGACTCAGTAAATGCTGGGAGCATGGAGAGAACAGAGCAGCCAACGTGAGTTGGAGAGAAACTGGGGGAAGTGTCTTCAAAGGATGTGAGACCGGGTGGACCTGATACAAGGGAAGGTTTGAAGATGAAGAGAAGGGAGAGAATAGCATTCTACGAAGACCTGGAACTTGGGACGAGCCTGCTGAATCAGAAAACAGAGAGGATGGGTCTGTGCTGGGGCAAACAGATTGGAAGGCCATTGCAATTTACCTCATCTCTGTGCCACGCAAGAAATTCAGAGCCGGAGCTCCCCAGCCCTGTGTCCTGTCTTTAGCCATCCTTAAAGAAGAAAATGGATAAGGGGAAACCCCAGAGGGACCGTGGGACAAATGAAATCAGAATTTCTGAGTCTGTTTTCAGTTTCTGTTATTCGTTCTCTGAAAGTGTAACAGTGGAGATTTATGAACCTCGTCTGCATTAGTTTCTGCTAAATGAGAAAAATATGAACCCCCCCCCCCAAACACACACACGCCACCTTCCCTAACACACACACATTTTGTCCAGTTAGGAATATGCAGAGTGCTGGCAGTTGTATGCCGAGTGTTCATAATACTGATCGTGGGCATGAAGATGGCCCCTTCTGGTTTATACTGTGAAGACACATGAGCAGTAAATCGTGTTGTGTTAAAATTCTGACAGTGGTGCTTATCTTCCGCATCCCAGGAGAGATGGTGTTCACAGTCTTTATGGGATTTCAAGCCCGGTTTGTAGACACAAGGTAACTTTTTATTATCATTACAAATTTGCAATGTGTTTAAATACTCCTTTTAATTTGTACAAGATTCAGGCAAACAATTATTCTAGTGCATTTTAAGAAGAAAGCTCGCCCTCCAGACACATTTTCCCGACCTCCCTCAGCTCTAATTTGGAGAGGTGAAAAAACTTCATTTTACTAATTTGCTAAACACGAAGGCTCTGGTGCTGAAGTTCGGTTCTCTCAGCCCGCAGTGGAGAAGGCACGTGGAAAGCATCCCCGGGGCAGCCCGCAGTGATGATCTCGCCCACTGGCCAAGCAGAGCCTTGCGGAGGCTGTTATGTAAAAGGCAAGGCTGTGTACCTATCCCACAGTGGATAACACCCCAAATAAAAAGCAAACCCATCTTGCTTCTAGGAAGGCAGCAATTGTCAGGAATGAAAGAGGAGGAGAATCCAATTTACCCTTTTATATTCCACTCAGGTGTCCCAGTGGACAAAATTTTTTTTTTGAAACAGAGTCTCACTCTATTGCCCCGGCTAGAGTGCCATGATGTCATCATAGCTCACCACAACCTCCAATGCTTGGGCTCCCGCGATTCTCCTGCCCTAGCATCCCGAGCAGTAGAGACTATAGGCTCCCGCCACCATGCTCAGCTAATTTTTCTATTTTTTTGGTAGAGATGAGGTCTTGCTATGTTGCCCACACTGATCTCCAACTACTGAACTTAACCTCCCACTTCTGCCTCTCAAAGTGCCAAGATTACAGGTGTGAGTCACTCTGCCCGACCTTTTATCCAATCTTCAACTTGTATTACCCTAATGATGTTCCAGTAAGGGCTACTGTTTCTAAGTTGGTAAACACCAGGGTAAGTTTCATAGGAAATTTTTAAGATCTATTTCCAGAGCCCTTAAACCACAGTCCTTGCTTTGTAATTGCTAACTGGTACCTTCCTTTCCTTCATCGATTGAGTGTCTACTACACCTCTAGCAAACACTGGGTCTACCCTTGGCTCATTCACAGTGGGAACTCACTGGGAGAGCCAGAGGACTGGATGACCCATTAGGACACAGGCAGAGCCTGCGCTGTCAACGGTGTTAGTGGAACAAGGAGCTAGGGCGATGGGAGGGGGCAGCTGTGGTCAGAAAGCCTTCCAGAAACTGCTACTAGGAAAACTGGGAGAACTATGAAGGTTGAGAAAACGTAAACAGGGGTTCTAATTGGAGAAACAGCATGTCCAGACGCAGGGAAGCATGAGAAAGTGTGTGACCTCTGCTGAAATATGACAGGTGACAGAGCGGGAAGAGGGCTGAGCTCTCAGGGTGACAACAGGCTCCAGTTTTCATGACCTAATGTATTTGGACCTGTGGATCTCAAGAGCCCATCTTAAAGGGCTGTCTCCTGATTGGCAGTCAAGGAACATGATGGCAGGTCGCATTCAAAATGCACAACTCGCTGAGGCAGAGATTCTGCAATGCGAGAATCTCGTTTCACTTCTTAAAATATAATCAGGAATTCCGCCAAGATCATTTGTGTTCCCACTTTCCGTACACTTAAGGTATTGCTTTAACATGTTTGTAAAGGCCAGTTGATTTTAAAATTTGATTTCTTATTTTTTGAGGAACAGCTGTTATTCATTTTATTTTATTTATTTTTGAGAAAGAGTCTCACTCTGTCACTGTGGGTAGAGCACCGTGGTGTCATAGTTCACAGCAACCTCAAACTCTTGGACTCAAGAGCTCCTCTTGCCTCAGCTTCCTGAGTCTCTGGGACTAGAGGTGCCACCACACCCAGCTAGTTTTTTTTTTTTTCTTTTTTCTATTTTTAGCAGAGACAGGATCAGGATCTCAATCTTGCTTAGGTTGGTCTTGAATTCCTGAGCTCAAGCAATTCTCCCGTCTCAGCCTCTCGGAGTGCTGGGATTACAGGTGTGAGCCACCACACCCAGCCTATTCATTTTTATTGTACATTCAAGAAAACTGAGAATCTTATGGCAAATATCAAAGGCCCAGACAAGGAATTAGACTGAAGAGCTCCCAAAGCTCAATTTGGGATGAATTGTCTGGGTACTGTGAATAAAGGCAAACACTCTGGAAACTAAATTGAGGGTGTATTCTGCATATGAGTTGGGGGTGAGTGGAGGGGTTGACTCAGAGTGAAGCTCCAGGGCAGAAGACGAGTCCACTGGTGGATACTCTGAAAGCACCTGAGGCTCACAAACTGATAAACCATCTTCTGTATTTCTTCCTATAACCAAAGACCAGGAGTCAGGACAACTGCTACCCCCTTTCCTGTATCTGTGACCCTCAGTTCCAGCTGGGAGATTTATTTTCTTCTTTAGGTCTGCCTCTAGTGATCGTTTTATTCTATTTTTATTGGCATAAATGGAGTAAGGGTCAGAAATAGCTTGATTTGCACCCTATTGGAATGACACGGATTCCTACTTCTCTCTCTAGACAGCCCCACATAACCAGGTGCCCTTAACACAAGGTGTGGAGCCCGAAGCTTTTACAATTGGGGGTGGGGTTGAGGAGTTATGGGGTGACGACATTGGGAGGGAGATGCTCTTTAAGAAAAGGCATAAAAAATTATATGTGAAATTAAGTACAAAAATGAATAATTACTTACAGCAAGGAAAGAAATCATAGCTGGTCATACAAGGCTTAGAGATTTAGGACTTTGCCTAAAATACCTTTAGATGAGTGACCAGAAAGGCTCACCTAGAAACACTTCCTGTTTGCAATCTGGCTTCTGCTCTGCACCTGTGACATCCTACAGGTCCCAGCCACGCCCCACTCACAGGGACCCAAGCAGGTGAGGGCCTGAGGTTTGTACTTCTTCAGCTCCGTGGTTCCCCCAGACGTGGTTCCACTGATGAAGGTTACAGGAGAACAGCTTGGATATCAGTCTTCATTTGCCAGAACATTCCCAGGTTATGCTGGTATTCTTGTTTATATTTTAATGATTGCCTTTTCATCTAAAAAAAAGCCCTGGTTTGGATGATAAAAAATATGATCACCCTATTTATATGGGTCCCCCCTGTGACCACACAAGCTGCACCCAGATAGGGAGTTTTCAGTTCCAATTTTTGCACCTTTCCTGGCTTTCGGCTCCAGTCAGGCCTGGTAGAATATATTTCCCAGTCTTGAAGTAGGGCAGTCACTTTGACCTACTTTCAGGGGGTTATGCCGAAGGTTCTGTCCTGTGTTTTTCTGACTTCTTAAAGAGCATTGTTTTGGTTTTATATACTAAGACATTTTGAAAAATCAATCAGTGCGTACAGCGTCTGTCATTTGGGGATCCCAGGATCTGTAAGTAATACCATCTAATCCCACGGATTTAGTCCTTACTGCCATGCTTTTCTGAGGATCCACCCATCTTTTTGAACAGCCTACAGGGTGGAGCAGCAGGACATTCAGGCCTAGTTACAGAGGTCGTCTGGGTGCTGTCCTTTGCTTCTGATGTGCTAGTGATGCTAAGGAAGTTTACTCAGGCAATCCCTTGGCCTTGGCGAGTCCCACTGGGTCAGTTCATCACCGTCAGAGAAAGACAGGCAGAAGGCTCACCCCCACGAGAAGCTGGCTTTGCACGTTGCACCAATGAGGACGTCAGGACGGCCCTGTTGTGGGCAGCCTGCTGGGCCCCGCTCCACCACTTCAGAGCCTTTGAGTCATCACATCCAGCGCAAATAACCAGGCGATGTCGAGGTAACATCAAAAAGTTAAGGTTTAAGAGGCAGCTTCCTCTGAGCCCTGATTTGGGCACATAAACAGTGGCGTGGTTACGTGCCACTCTGTGTTTAAGGTAATTACAGCTCAGCCCTGGAATGTGGCACTGTGAAAGCCCCATTGCAGCAAACGAGTTGATTCTATCTGCAGACTCTGGCAGGGCAGCTAGACGGGGCCCTCCCTCTCCCTCAGGTCACTGCTTCCTCCTCAGGGATGTCTCTGGGGATGAGCTCTGGGAACGTCAGAACTTGAAGGCAAGCACGGGTGCACTGCCCAGCGGTCTAGGGCCGGTGCCAGCTCACCACCATCAGTGTGTCTGCAATATGGCCTGGGGACTGTGACCCACACCAGCTTGTGGTCACTCATGCTTAGTGGGAGCGCTCAGAAAATAGCTGAGACCCACAGGAGTGGCAGTAGCCTAGGTCCACACATCACCCTTCTTCATCAGGTCATGATACCACTCAGCAAGCCAAATGGAACCAACCAGAGATAGGCTAGTGGAGTGGGCAAGATGTCCTGGGAGGGGTGATATCTCTGGGGTCACGGGATGACGGTTCTTGACTGCTGGCTCCAGAGGCCCTCATGGGCCCAGGCAAATATCTGACTGGCCTAGCCCAAGTTCATTCTAAACAGAGGGACACAGGGGTTATTTGTACCTTTCCACTTTGGAATCATACCTTTCTCGGGGAAAAAGATTCGGCAGTCCCCCTTCTGCCCTTTATCCAGGCTCCCCATCCGCAGCCATGTGCCAGATCAGTGGAACTTTTCTTATGGTCTGGGGACCCTCTTTTCACTCTCTCCTTACAGAGCTTCCTTCATGAGTTATTGCTGGCAGGAATGTTTGCGCTAATTAGCTGCCCTTGATGGGTTTATTCCATCCAGTTGTAAATTTTAGAGGCAAAGTTCCCAGGCCAATTTAAAAGTAGGATTCACAGACCAAGCTGAGTGGAAATCGGGTTTGGATGACCTCCACGAGCAAGTCCAGCCAATCCCCACGTGCTTGAGCACAGTGTTCCCGGGGAGGTAAGTCAAAGGGACAGGCCTGGAAGAAATCTCACGTAGACCATCTGGATTAGTCACCTCACCTTACAAACAAGGCCCCCGGGGCTCATAAAGGTGAATTAACTTGTCCTATCACACAGGGTCACCTCTGAAAGTGAAAAGGGTGTGGGTGGCTCCATAGACCACAGGGGAAACAATGAGTTATCTTCCAGGCCAACTTGAACATAGATGTCATAGGGAAGGCCTTGTCTGTTAGTCTCAAGTTCATCTTTCTTTTTACCTTCTTTTCCCCCCATGGCATAATATTATAGCCCAAAAGAAAACACATGGAATCCAGCTGTTGAGATATTTCAGATATTCCCCAAAATATAGGAAGCAGGGGACATAGTTTTGGGTGGGGACGGTGGGCCGGCTGCTAGAGGGTCCAGGCCCCCCTAACATCCGGACTGATCATGTCCCAGGTTCTAGTCACACACACCCCACTAGCTCTAACCCTCAGTGTGCTGAGTGGGAAACAGTCTCCGATTCTGCATCTGTCTCCGGCACTTTCAGAGTAATTAGGGAAGGTTCTGGAGGCAGTGATGTGGGGAGGGTTTTTAATGGGGTATTTGGGAAGAAATCTTTCTGGCCATGTTTACGGCAACTCTTCCAAAGACCATCGTTTTCTTTATGTCCTGTCGTCCGAATGATCAGAGGCAAAGCCCAGGTCTCCCCTTCTTCCTCTGCTCTGTCTGCCCCCCCCCCCCCGTGTTTGCTTCCCTCCTCCCTCTCTCCCCCTCCCCCTCTTCTTTATTCCTTTTGTCCTTTTCTTTTTCTCTATCCTCCTCCTTCTTCTTCACATCCCAAAGCCGACTATGCTATTTAGTGAACCTCCCCCATCCACCACGCGCCTCGGGAAAGGAACACTGTCAGCAGCCACTTGTTGAAGCCTGGCCTCCTGTCATTTGTGAATCGTGTTGTTCAGCTTCTGCGTAGATATCATATGTTTTGGTGATTTAATGTAGACACCAGAAGCCTCCTTATGTTACTGAATCAAGACCAGAATGTTTTAGTGTGAAACTTCTGTCACGGGACATTTCTGTCACGCAGAGCAGTAACTTCAAATGATGCCAAAATCCCACTCACAGGAATCCTAAACCACCCGAGGATTACATTTTTCTGTCTCACAACAAAAATCACTCAAAATTCTTTAAACACAGGGAGTCCAAGGATCATCTGGACTTCCTTAACATTACGACCATGTATACAGAGGGTACCAAAAATGCACACACATTTAAAGAAAGGAAAAACACTGTATTAAAATTGTAATAATAGGCTCGGCGCCTGTGGCTCAATCAGCTAAGGCGCCAGCCACGTACACCTAAGGTAGCGGGTTCGAATCCCTAGCCCGGGCCTACCAAACAACAGTGATGGCTGCAACCAAAAAATGGCCAGGCGTTGTGGCGGGCGCCTGTGGTCCCAGCTACTTGGGAGGCGGAGGCAGGAGACTCGCTTGAGCCCAGGAGTTGGAGGTTGCTGTGAGCTGTGATGCCATGGCACTCTACCCAGTGGGATAGCTTGAGGCTCCATCTCAAAAAAAAAAAAAATCATAGCTGTGTACATTAGTACAGTGTGCTGGTTCTATATACAATTTGAAATATTTTCATCAAATTGGTTAATTGGCCTTCATGTCATTTTCTTAGTTATAGTGTTAAGACATTTATATTCTACATTTAGAAAGATTCACATAAGATTCACCTTATAAGATGAACCATAGGTGTTGATCCCACCAATCACCCTCCCTCCACCCACCCTCCCCCCTCCCAGAGCATTTTCTTCTTAAGTTCCTGGCCCTGACCTCAGGTTGACTTGGATTTCACATCTAAAATTTATAACACCGTGATACAGATATAGGCTGTTGTCCACACTCTTGGGTATCCTAGACAGGTTCCGAATGATAATGGCATTTGGTCCAAATAAATATTAGTGTGGACCATGTCCATCTTCTAGTCTAGGTTGTTATGGAAAAATTCAGATCAAGTCTTAGAAATCCAAAAGAAATCAAGCCTGATTACCCAATGGGTGGACTTCAAAGTTGTCTGATTCCTGAGCCATTTCAGGGGTCACTGGAACTTTATTCCAGTTTAAGGAGTCATTAACAGCATTATTATCAAGAAGCTATCTGGCCTTTTTTGAAAATAAAAGGAATCTCTTGGTATATTGTGTTGTGCTATAAATTTGATATATAAATGGCTTCTTTTATAAGTTGCCAAAATATGATTACTGCCATGGAGTAATTCTTGAATATTTACATGACAGATTAGACAGTGATTACATCTTGATAAGGCATACTATGTACCTGGTCTTCTAGGAAGTTGTTCCAGCAGTCTTAGTTTAATCTGTTGGCTGAAGAGGTACACTAGATAGAAATCTAGTAGATTCCTCACTGTGGCACCTAATAAATGGTAGTTGAAACGAAATGGTGATAACAATAATATATATATAAATCTATCCTATACCTTACCAAAGCAAGGACTAACTAAAGTACCTTTTATTTTCCAATAAAATTGAAAATATGTCATAAACTTAAATCTAAGACTTCAAAACTCTGATGAACAAAAATAGTGTCAAAAAGGGGTGGCGCCTGTGGCTCAAAAGGGTAGGGTTCCGGTCCTATATACCGGAAGTGGTGGGTTCAAACCCAGCCCCGGCCAAAAACTGCAAAAAAAAAAAAAAGTGTCAAAAAATTGGGAACTCTTGACTTAATCAAATCATGTCATCAGGTTAAAGGATAAAGTACTAGGATGCAATTGTTTATACGTTCTTTCTAAATGCTTAATGGCAATGAAACTTTTTAAACTCTACATATAAGGCTATTTCTTTAGTGGCAGCTTCATGTAACCAGAAAAATTAATCTTCTGTAAGACACAGCCTGATTAAAGACCTGATTTTCCTAAATCCGAACATGCTGCAAAGATCAAGTCAGCTGTACCGTACTATGGCCGACAGCCACACTGTGATTTGGGGGGACACAGAGTTGGCAAGGCTGTACTGCAGTCTGCCAGGATCTTGCCTCAGTAAGCAGCAAGATGTCTTGACAGTTGCCTGAGTCTCATTGCTTTGAGTAATAAAAATAACCAAATACTTCTGATTGAATATTTATTAGTAATTTAAAGCCAATTTTTACATAAATTTAAAACTAAAAAATTTGTATAGTTTTTCTCAGCATAAAAGTTTCCATTGAAAGGCACTAAATTTTTCACTGAAATAGGATGCTACTTTGGAAAAATAGTTTGGCCATTTAGTATAAAAATAAACATATTTATCATGTGATCTAGAAATTCCATGAGAATTTCCAGGAGAAATAAATACATATGTCCACTATAAACTCTGTTTGTCAACGTTTCGAGTTGTTTCTTTCTTTTTTTTTTTTTTTTTGAGACAGAGCCTCAAGCTATCCCCCTGGCTAGAGTGCTATGGCTTCACAGCTCACAGCAACCTCCAACTCCTGGGCTCAAGCAAGTCTCCTGCCTCAGCATCCCAAGTAGCTGGGACCACAGGCGCCGCCACAATGCCCGGCTATTTTTTGGTTGCAGCCGTCATTGTTGTTTGGTGGGTCCGGGCTGGATTCGAACCCGCCACCTTAGGTGTATGTGGCTGGCACCTTAGCCACTTGAGCCACAGGCGTTGAGCCACGTTTTGAGTTGTTTCATTCATAATAGCTCCAAATGGGAAACCATCTAAGTGCCCATCACATGGTGAATGGATAAACCAATTATCATATATTCATAAACAACTAAACAACAAAAAAAAATAAGTTATGATATATGCAATATCATGAATGAATATCAAACAGATAAAGTAGTTTTATCCCCCCCCACACAAATTAGGAACATACCTCTAGTCTGGTATTCTGCAAAGGCAAAACTGTAGACATATATTTATTGCCTCTATTGTAAAACCAATCCAAACTTCATGTCATCGTTATTTTGCCTAGAAGCAGACCCATTTAAAATTCACTCTTTTAAGCTTTTCCTTAGCATTCTGGAAGAATTTGTCTAGAAAGAGAGAATAACTTGCTTGTCAAAAAAATCTATGTAACTATTGGGCAAGAAGCATGGCTAAGTTGTTCTGTAAGCAACACCATCATGTACGTGCCAGAGAACAGAAGCGGGGTGCATGCAATTAACACAATTAGTATGTTAGCATTAGAAGTCTGATTATCTTCCTGCCTTGCTAAAATCTTCTTGCTAACATGGTTGGGGATAAATTCACGTACGTAGACAGGCATGCCATCATGATCCACTAGTAAAAAGAGTAAGTTTTCTCCTCCCTGTATGATATCAGTGAGTATTGATCTTCTTCGTTTTATTTCCGTACATCAACTGCCAAGAAGGAAGAATTGAGTGGATGTCTTTCATTTCTCACTCTTTAGTATATAAAGCAACCATTTTTGAATGAAAAATATTAACTACGTTGAAAATCATTCTTTCAGTATTATTTAATTATAATTAATATTCATTCTTAGACATGTAAGAGCCTGTTTCTAAATTAAATCTCAAGGAAAGAATATAAGAGAATGGGTCTACGTATCCCTGTGGGTATCAGCAACTTAATGCTTTATGTTATTTGACGATTCAAAAGATAGATAAAACATTTCTCCAGGAAAAAAAAAAGTATCAGATGGCATAAAAAGAGAAGCCACTGCGAGAACTACAGATGGTCAATTTTAGGAGGAGAGTAATCTAGCAAAGGAACAAACACATTTTTCTGCTACACAAGCACACTTGAACCTATTTTAAAAGGCACATTAGTAGGGGTGAAAAGAGTTCAGGCCAGTTAGTCCTTGGCACCTCAATCAAGATTGCCAGCATAGTTATCAATTAATGTTGCAGTGGTTTCAGTAACGCACCACACGTGTGGAATAGGAACTATACTGAGGCTAACACTTCAGTTTACACACAACCTTGAACACCTGTTGGGTCGTAATGATTTTCAGTCACTACTGACCCAGGATAAATTTTAACAGGTGACAGGCTTTGGATCAAATTACCAATTCCCTAAGGCATCCAGTCTTCCCAAACCTAAGTATTTTTGGCATGATTTATATGTTCTTTAGCTTTCTGCATAATTTAGAGTTATGTCAATTCTAGTACAATTCCTGAAATGCCTGTAAATTTACAGTTCCTGTAAGTGAGAAAATACCTAGTGTTCATTTTTCAAGATCTTAACAGAAAACTACAAACAACGGAACAAAGCAGGAAAATAATAACTAATGATGCAAAAGAGTAAGAGAATATTTGGATAATTCAGGCCATTATATTCAATATTATATATAATTGCCCACAAGGGTAGGATTGATGGATAGTCAAAAACACATATAAATAAGATACTAAGAAAACTTCTCAACAGTGATAAATGTGGAAGATCAATTTTTTTGAAAGAGGAATTTAAAATTATGAATTTTCTAATTCTAAAACTATCATATGAACTTCAATCCCTTCCTAGCACATCTTCAGAAAACAAATAAGGCAATCCAGCATTTGTCCTACTTACTAAGCATAAGTAAATATTCCTTCCAGGACAGTGGAAGTTCAGTCATTTGCCAAGCCCTTTTAAGCATGTTATCATATGGTAAGGCTCAGCAATGCTGTTGCTACGATCTTCATTGCTCAAGCTCTCCACTTGACTGGTGATTTGTGGCTGTTTTTCTAAGGTGTTGAAGTTAAGTAACTAGCCTGTGACTTGCCCTTGTCAAATAGAAGCTTAGTGTTTATTCATTTCCAGCAATCTTCACTAATTAAAAAATAGAGTTCTATGATAATTATAATAATTTCTAAATTGACTATAGGATTTATTCTGCTATCATTGTCATATGAAAAATAAAGCCTTTTAAGGGATTCCTGAGACTCAAAGTAAAACAGTGGTTTTTATTATTGCTTTAATACTTTGCTTTTCAAAATAAAAGCAGGCGATTCTATATTGGTCCATAAATTGGATATAAAATGTTAGGAGTATATGAATCTAAAAGTCTGAGGACAGTTGAATTATAAAGATAAGTTAAACTGATTAGCAAGGGATTCAGGACCCTTCGTAATCAGACTATAGCTTGCTTTTCCACCACGCTACTGTGTGCTAATTCCACTACAGTATTCAAATTTTCCAGAAAACACTGATTATTTCCACACTTTGAAGCTATTGCTAATGTTGCTCCTTCTGCTTGAAATAGCCATCTTCCTCCTCCAGGAAGGAAAAATTTTCCTGATTGCAAAATCCTTAATTTCTGACTCTGTCTCATCCCTCCCCCCATTTCTCAGCAGATGAGGACAACCTTCTGTTTCATGAGGAAAAGGGGTAGCCATGATACACCATTTGCACAAGCCATTAAAACATGAGTTATCTTTAATGGGCCCTCTCCTTCACCTCTCTAAGGCTAGGTCATCATTACATCTTGTTAATTTGTCTTAAAATCCCAGCATACATTGACTTCTTTTCATGTCCATTGCAATCTCAAGGCTACTATCATATGTTGCCTACACTATGTCAGATAAGCCAGCTGGTTTCTCTGCTTTATACTCTTTTTTCTCTGTCTCCAAATACATATCCAGAAAGTATCAAATTTCCTGTCCAAGACTGATATTGGAAAGCTAGTTTCACAAAATTAGATATAGTAGTGAACCAGATGTGAAAGCTAAATTAGTAAATCTAAATTGGGAGTATCTATCCAAATCTGCCACATCTAGTTTGACAGCTCAAACCTACATGAAAAACTGAAAGCAGTTATAGGTAACTGGTAATTGTAAATGGGTGTGCGTTTGAATAAATTCCCCAAACAGAACTGTCTACATCCATGAACATCTGATGAGTCCTCCCACGAGTGGTATATAAACCCATGAGCATACCAAGAGAGATGACATAGTGAAAAAAGATAACAAAGACAGAACTTGGTGGGCACCTGTATTAGGGGGATAGGAAGAGAAACCAGAAAGCCAGCAGTAATAGGAATGCGAGAGCCAAGAAAGTAGTATATATGTGTATATGCACATTTTTTTTTCTTACAAAACTGGATTACTTCTGATAGATTCTTAAAGAACAAGATAACAGAATCCTAGCCTTTAAAATATATTCTTAGGTAAATCTGGCAATTATGTCTATAAAAGGATAGGAAAGAACTAAAAATCAGGGGCAAGGAGATTATGAAAGAAACAAGTACAATAACACAGGCATGAGGTGATGTTGCTGCAGATAAAATGGTGAATTATACTTTAATACGACTTTCTTTGATAAATGCATATGTAACATGGAAGCTCTAAGAACTCTTTCGCATGTTACGCTGTGAACCTGTTTTTCTGAAGGGTAAACAGACTCTATCTTTTTAGGAAATAATACTTTTTATAACTTTTTCTAATTCTTATAAAAATAAAACAATAAAGAAAATGTAGAGTAACAAAAATCTAGAATCCTGCATGCAGAGCCATATACAATTAACATTTGGATGAACATTCTTCTAGAAATGTATATTCTCTACACATGTAAACACACACATGTCTACACATAGTAGGGGTCAGTAAACTTAGGTGGCCACCTATTTCTATGAATAAAGTTTTATCAGAACATAGCCACGTTCACTTGTTGACATATTGTGTTTTAACCTGCTTTTTCACTCAACAATAAAGTGACCAGATGTCCCACTTTTGGTGGGACTGTCCCAATTTTTAACAATTTGTCCCATGTCCTGTGGCATTTTTAAAAAGTCCCGATTTTTGGAAAGAATGCATGACAATCTAGGGAATGGTGGGACAATGGGAAGGGACTATATGGTTTTCGGTTGCTGAAAAGGTTAATGTAACTCCATTTGGAAATAAAAAGGCTAATGTAAACTCCCTACTCCCCTCCTGGGCAAGGTCGCCCAGGTGGAATTGGTATCAGAAGGAGACTGGCTCCCTCCCTCTCCTCTAGGCAAGGACAATTAGCTAAGAAGAAGCCAAACTGTCTGGAACAAATAAGTAAACACCCCCCTGACCCCACCCCACCCCACCCAGAGGGTCCCTAACCATAAACAGCTCAGCCAATAGCAGCCTGCCCGACAAAACACTCAATGAAATTCCTCTATGCGCTTTAAAAACCACAGCTCACTTCACTAGGGGGTTGCCCTTCCTCCAGCCACACTGAAGGAAAGAGTGGCCCAGGCATATGCTTGCAAAATAAAACACTTTTTGTCTTTACATGTGTGTGGTGGTCCCAACACTGCCATGTGGCTATTTTGCCAGGATATGAGTTTTATATTATTTTTGTTAATTTTATAATGTTAAACTTTAATAATAAATAATTGTTGAGAACTGATTATCGAGAACTGCTTATCAAAGTTCTCATTGTTGATCAGTTGTTAGAATTCGACCACCATTGTTTGGACTTAATGAACAATGGCATTTTTTGGCATTGGCAACCACAAAAACATTTTGTAACTGTCTCTCAGACGATACACATTGCACTGTGTGCTAGTGCTAGTTAAACAAGTGATGTCAACAGATCAGCTATTCAGATAATTTAGGTAAGTAATTTATTTATTTATTTCATGAATTTAGCAGACAGTACTCATATTATTTATATTTTATAGTGGTGGCAAAAAGTCTAGCGCCGACCTTGAAAGTGACACTTAACAACTTACAAGGTATCATTATTAAAAAAATATAT
>CAUYQV010047947.1:0-15874 GCA_963574575.1 Galagoides demidoff
CCATGGCATCACAGCTCACAGCAACCTCCAACTCCTGGGCTCAAGCGAGTCTCCTGCCTCTGCCTCCCAAGCAGCTGGGACCACAGGCGCCCGCCACAACGCCCGGCCATTTTTTGGTTGCAGCCATCATTGTTGTTTGGCAGGCCCGGGCTGGGGATTCGAACCCGCCACCTTAGGTGTATGTGGCTGGCGCCTTAGCCGATTGAGCTACAGGCACCGAGCCTATCATCTGTATTTTTAAAGTGCTATAGGCAATTTTATGAAAGGCAAACTCTTAGGCTTGGCGCCTGTAGCTCAAGTGGCTAGGGTGCCAGCCACGTACACCAGAGCTGGCGGGTTTGAATACAGCCTGGGCCCGTCAAACAACAATGACAACCAAAAAAATGGCCGGGTGTTGTGGCGGGTGCCTGTGGTTCCAGCTACTTGGGGGGCTGAGGCAAGAGAATCACTTAAGTCCAAGAATATGAAGTTGCTGTGAGCTGTGATGCCACAGCACTTTATCCAGGGCAACAGCTTGAGACTCTGTCTCAAAAAAAAAGGCAAACTCTTAGATGCTCAAGATTCAAAGGATGATTCTTTACAAGCAAATGGTCTTCTCTTCCCTTCCCTTCCTTCCCCTATCCCTTTCCTCTTCCCTTTCCCTTTTCCCTTTTTTCTTTTCCCTTCCCTTCCCAAGGGTCTTGCTCACCTAAGCTATAGTGTAGTGGCAGGATCCTAGCTCACTGAAACCTTGAACTCCTGGGCTCAAGCATCCTCTTGCCTCAGTTTCTGGAGTAGCTGAAACTACATGTGTCCCACTCCCATACCCAGCTGAATTAAAAAAAAAAATTTTTTTCTTTTTTTTTTAGAAATGGGGTCTTGCTATGTTGCCCAAGCTGGTGATCTCAAACTCCTGGCCTTCAGCAGAGTTCTCTCCTTGTCCTCCCAAAGTTCTGGAATTACAGGCATAAGCATACTACACTTGGCTTTGTTTTTTCTCTTCAAAACAACTTTACGGAGCTAGGATTTACGTACCATTATATTCTTCTCTAGGAAGTGTACAGTATGATGACTTCTAGCAAATAGATACATTTGCGCAACCATCACTACAATCTAGTTTGTAAATATTTGCATGTTTCCTAATGGGAAATCTCAGGTATTTCAGATAGGCTTAACAGGAGAGTGGTCTGGGAGCAGAAGCCGTCTTTCTGCAGATTCATGCCTCATGTGGGAAGTCACCTCAATTCTGCAGCAAGGTAGAGCTCCAGGTACCAAGACAGAGCCAGGAAACCCCGGTGGCTGGGTGTTCTGAATTCCTGGGTATCCTTAAAAAGCAGCTGTCCTCCGTTTCCTACATCTTCCTGAATTCCTATAAGGGAGGCAGAACTTCCCATGCTCTGATTTATCAGGCAGTTTTCACATTGGCATCTGGTATTCACTTCGCTTCCTCTTACTTTCTTGCCCTTTCACCATTTTCCTCCTGGATCTCCCAAGTCAGAGACAGGTTGCAGCAACTCATTTGTCGGGCATCCTTGGGGGTCTTGTCACTGGGACACCAGTTCCATTTTCTTCCAGTCTTGTCTCCCCGAAGGCTGGTCTCCACCCTGCAACCATGGAAGCCGGGTCTCAATCTCATCAGATCCTGTCACTTCCCTGCTCAAAGCCCTCCCACAGCTTCCCATTACACTTGGAATAACATGTAGACTATTTGGCTCAGCCTATAAGATATCTACCTGGTTCTCCAACTCTGTCTCCTTGGTCACATTGGTCTTCTTGGTGTGCCTAGAACATGCCACACTTGTTTTCAAGGGCCTTTGCAGTTGCTAAATCCGCTTTCTCAAATCCTTACTTCCTCATTACATTTAGCCTCTGCTCAAATGTCACCTCCTTGGAAAGAACTTCTCTGTTAACCGATGGAGTGCAAGATATGAAACCCCAAAGTATGGCACCTTGGGGGTCACTGTCTGATGTTCTCTTGCCTTTCTGTGTGAGAACTGGCCACTAATGAATTCTCTGATCTACTCTGAGAATTCTACTCTCTGAAAGTAAGTCCTAAGACCCTCATGGGACACATGTCTTGCCCTCTATCTGGGGAAGAGGAACGAAGACACAGGAATGCTGAGAAGAAACAAACAGATCTGCTACGTTCCCAACAATTTATTACCATTGGATCATACCTTTTTTGACCAATCATCTTTCTACACACCTGCACATTGTTCATGGAAACTCAAAGTATACAATTTTCTCTGTGTATTTGGGTCCTCATTTTGAAAGTTCCTGTGTCATGTAAGACTTATTTAAATCCGTATGCTTTTTCTCTTGTTAATCTATCTTTTGTTATAGGGGAATCTGCTGTGAACCTGGTAGCAGGTGAGGAAAAGACACCACTTTTTCTCCCCTGCACACTCTATCTTCTTCCCCATCACTCCCAACCGTGCTTGCTATCTTCCTTCTTGTGGCAGGACCTGTAGTTGTACTTTAAACTCAACGTTCATCAAGGGAATGAATAACTAACACACATTTTGCTTTGACTTGTGGCAACATTCTCATCAAAAACATGATCTGAAGGATCTGTATATTTTATGGGTTGAATGTTTAAGCCTTCTCTGAAATTCTTGTTGAAACTTAATCCTGAGTACAACAGTATTAAGGGCTAGGGCCTTTGGAAGGTAATTAGGCCGTGAGGGCTCAGCCATTGGTGCCTTATTGAAGGGCTGGCCGGGGGAGTTTACCCTTTCCTTCCATCATGTGAGGACATAGTGTTCATCTTCTTTGGAGGATGTGGTGGCAAGATGCCATCTTTTTAAAATTATTATTTTCTTAATGTTTTGAGACATAGTCTCACTCAGTAGCCCTGGGTAGGATTTTGTGGCATCATACCTCACAGCAACTTCAAATTATTGGACTCAGGTGATTCTTGCTCTAGCCTCCTGAGTAGCTAGACTATAGGTACCCACCAGGATGCCTGGCTAGTTTTTTCTATTTTCAGTAAAGCCAGGATCTCACTCTTGTTCAGGCTGGTCTCAAACTCCTAAGCTCAAGCACTCTACCCACCTTGGCTTCCTAGAGTGCTAGGATTACAGGCAGGAGCCACTGTGCCCACAAGATGCCATCTTGGAAGAAGGAACTGAGCCCCCACTAAACACTGAATCTATTAGTGCTTGAACTTCCCAGTTTTCGAAACTGTGAGAAATTAAGTCATATTCTTTTTTTTTTTTTTTTTTTTAAGACAGTCTCACTCTGTTGCCCTGGGTAGAGTGCCATGGCAACATAGCTCACAGCAACCTCAGGCTCCTGGGCTCAAGTGATCCTCTTGCCTCAGGCTTCTGAGTAGCTGAGACTATAGGCACCTGCCACAACACCTGGCTTTTTTTTTTTTTTTTTTTTTTTTTTAGTAGAAATGAGATCTTGCTCTTGCTCAGGCTGGTTTATTCTTTAGCAGTTACTTACCCTCATGTATTTTGTTATAGCTCACAGATGAAGGTGGAATGTGTAAGAAGGAAGCTGTGAATCCTTGTCGAGGGAGGTCTCTTCGGGGTCTGTCTGCCTGGCTTCAGATCCACCACTTAATATCTATTTGCATCTAAAATAATAGGCTATATGTAGTCTAATACAGTCTAATAATGTAGGCTAATGTAGCCTACTTCATTCATTCATCATTGTCATCATCATCACCCTGGTTGTCAAATTAGGGGCCCAGAATCTCAGTAGTGTCTCCTAAGAAGCTGCTTTGGTGTCATGTAGCACAGCCGTTCTCAACCTGTGGGTCGTGACCCCTTTGGGTGTCGAATAACCCTTTCACAGGGGTCATCTATATACATCCTGCATGTCAGATATTTACATTATGATTCATAACAGTAGCAAAATTACAGTTATGAAGTAGCAATGAAAATAATTTTATGGTTGGGGGTCACCACAACATGAGGAACTGTATTAAAGGTCACGGGGCATTAGGAAGGTTGAGAACTGTAATGTAGAGAATAATGTGGGGGGGGGGAGTGTTCCTGTAGTATAGAGCATTAGTTTTCAAAGTATGTTTCCTAGGTCACCTGCCCTAGCATTTCCTAGGAGCTTAATAGAAATGCAATTTCTCAGGCCCCACCCGAGCCCTATAGAATCAGAAACTCTGGGGCAGGCCTAGCAATCCATGTTTTAACAAGCCTTTCCAATGACTCTGATGCATGCTCAAGTTTGAGAACCACTTGGATGAGGCAGACAGCTGGTACTAACAGGCTGAGTCAGGCTCCCAGACATTTTCTGCTTGGCCTGCACGATGGTTAAAGATTTTGAAATTAGGTGTCTGTGTTTAAAATTCTGGAGATTTCACATAAAACCTCAGATTTCCAGCTACCCTAGTCTCCAGTTTGCCACATTCCTGACACTCACTGTTATCACAGCTGCAAGCTTTATTCACTTCCCTTTACCTGTTTGGACTTGGCAACACCTGTTCCAGAGGGTGCTGGGTCATTCAACAGGAGCCCTTCCCGGCACAGAGGTGGAGGTGGTTTGGTGCAGTCAGAATGGCCATGGAATTAGTGCTTCTCAGAGTGACTGGTCATGCTCGCCCAGCCCAGGACTCCAATGTTATGCTACTAAGATATTTTCAAGAATGAGAGTTTGGATGACATAGGCCATTCCTTTCGGCCTTGGAGTTTGAGCATGAGGAGGGAGCTGGTGAGCTGGTGGTGAGGTCTGTCAGTGTTCTCTGTTTTCAGCCTGCTGAGGGGCTGTGCTATAGGCTGACAGCAACTTTCTTATGCAAAGCAGGCATCAGTGGGATGGTTGGACAGTGCTGGTTAAAGCAATGATGACTTTGCTAAATTGGCTTGACCTCAAGAAAGCCAGGATACAGACTTCATAGGGGCTTTCAAGAGTTCACTCAGCGTTGGAGAAGGAGAGTCCAGTGAGGTGAGGGAGAACTTTCCAAGTAAGCCTCTCTCTGCAGGCCCTGCAAGGCTTGAGGCCTTGAGGGGCTGAGCCCTTCAGCCCTGACATCATCGCTTCACCTACCCGCAAGCTGCTTCCTCTGTGACCTTGCCCTTGAGGAAGGCTGCTCTGACTCTGACTGTTTCAAGGACTTCTCTCCAGGTATTCTTTTCAGTTCTCTCTTCCTCATCCTCCCTCCAGCCTAATCCCTCTTCCCCCTCAGGAATGTCCAGAGCCCAACCTACATGGCCTCTTTCTCCTGGCCCCAGCACTGCCAGGGCTTGTGGGGCTTCCTGCCTTCTGCCTGCCCAGAGCTCCTCTCTGCGTCCTCCAGTGGGAGGGACAGGGATGGGGGAAGAAAGGCCTAGCATCTCTGCAATTCAGAGGGGAAAAGGAAAAGAAACCATGGGGGGATATGGGTGAGGGAGGGGAGGAAAGAGAAAGGGAGAAGAAGCTATGTTCCCTGGAGGGTCGGAGGGAGCCAGAATGTTGAAATGCTCGAAGGGTAGAGTTCTAGGGAAGGGCGATTGAGCCTAAAGTGGTGGTTTCAAATTTCCTGGACCTTGACCCCCAGTAAACATTGAGTTTTATACCACAACACAGTATGCCACTTGCCACTCTCTGCTTGTAAAGCACATACATGTCCTGAAACTCCAGTTTCATATAAAGATAGTATGTGCGATACACCAATATTTGCTGTTGAGAGATGATACCTGGAAAAAGTGAGGTCTAAGAAAACAGAGGGCTTTTCAAGGAGGCCCCAGGACGCATGCAAGGTCCTCCCTGTGGTGACTCAGCTCCTAGGAATTTGTAGGCACTTAACTTCCTGGGACCTGGAAACTAACATTTACTTCTGCTTCCTGTAAAACCCCCAAGCTCACTTCTCCAGCTTGATTCAAACCAACCAATGAGAAAGGTAGCTGTGGGCGGTTTTGACTGGATAAAAAGGAGATGAAAAAGAGAAGAGATAAAAGGGAGAAGACTGAAGCAGTCAGGGAGTCTGGCCCTTTGGGATGCTTGTCGGCCATTGCTCAGCCCTTCCTCTGTAAACAGCGGGTTTGGGGGTTCTTTCTCTCCATCCAGCCTCTTCTTCCTGCAACACTATTATATTCTTTCTTTTTTCTATGTGCTTATCTTTTGTTATATAACTACAATAAGACTATTAGACATGTATAATATTATACCTATTAAAGTGATTTTACAAGCAGTAGTGGTTCATAAAATCAGATTGAAAAACATTGAATATAGGTAGTTGAATGTCAATTTATTTTTGGCTTCTAAATCTATGCAGGGTGATAACAAAGAACAGTATAAATAATGATAGGGCAGTGCCTGTGGCTCATTCAGTAGGGCACTGGCCCCATCCATATACTGAGGGTGGTGGGTTCGAACCCGTCCCTGGCCAAATTGCAACAAAAAATACCTGGGTGTTGTGGCGGGCGCCTGTAGTTCCAGCTACTTGGGTGGCTGAGGCAAGAGAATCGCCTAAGCCCAGGATTTGGAGGTTGCTGTGAGCTGTGATGCTACAGCACTCTACCCACCCCCCCCCAAATAAAATATATATGTATAAAATGTATATGCATATGTATATGTATATATATAAATAATAATAGCGAACAGCCATGGAATGAAGCACTTTTACGTGCACTATTTTATTCAGTCTTACAGGTCTATGAGGTGCTATTTTTATCCCCATTTTACAAATGAGGAAGCAGAAACATTGAGAGTTCTGTGGTAAGAACTCTCAGGTAAAGGTGGGAAATGGCAGAACTAGAATTCAAGCCTGAGGTCAGAACTACAGTCTGGTCTGATTCCTGGCTACTCCTGCTGTCAGAGAAAAAAAATTATTCACTGATAAATTGTTAAAGCACAGTAAGGCAGACTTTATTCAGGACAATTGCCATAGGGATGGTGGCAATGAGATCTTGCAGAGAGGGAGAGCTGAGCTCTGAATATTCCACCGGTAAGTGGGAATTTATAGCCAAGGACCAGGTGGGAGTCAGTGGATGGAAAATTACTAAGAAGAAACATCAAAAGTGAGGTGGATTCTAGTGAAATCCACCTGATAGGATTCTTGCTGAAGACAGGCCAGGTGATCAGATATCACCAGGGGTGGTGGTGGATGAGGAATCTGATCAGACATAGGAGGTGATCAGATAGTGAGGATAGGGGTGAGGGTCTTGCTAAACCATCTTACAGGCTTTGCTAAAACTGGATTTTATAAAGAAGTGCACAGATGGGCCTAGCAGGAGATTCAGAAGCCTGACTGAAGTTTGGCCAAGTGAAGAATGTTTGTCACAGCACAAGGTGACCCATGAATGTTTGTTGAATCAGTGGTTCAGAGCTTTGAGCTTGGTGCTCCAGAGTCACAAATGATGGGATGCAGCTCCTGCCACTTCAGGGAGGGCTGTTGGTGGTAACAGGGAGCAGATGAGGGACACAGCAGTGCCCACATCACAGGACCAGGACCTGAGGGATAACAGAGTGGGGGCGGTAGTGATTGTTGACGCCAACCTCGCTTCAGCCAGGAAGCTGAGATCCTTGGCCCGCCAGAGCTGAAGACTGAGCCTGGTAGGAACCAAAGGGCTCCGGGCAACTAAAGGCAACCAATGGCCTCTTCTCTGGGTTAAATAATGCTGAGATGGGTGGGCAAATAGTGGTAGTCACCATGGTGAGGTCCTAGAAGGAGCTGGGGACACATACCCTGGTCTGCCTGGCTGTCCCCAGCATCTGGCCCCAGGCCAAGCACGTGCTAAATGCTGTCGGCATCCCTTGGACCATCCATTTATTCTCACTGCATCTGATATCTTCCCAGTCAATCAGAGCCATGAACATCTTGAGAACATGGAGTGTGTCTGCTTTCTTTCTGCATATAGTTAATTGCCATGCGTGTTGCCCATCTCTACATTGTTGTTGAATGAATGAATAAATAAATAGACATTGGAGAACAGTACCCTACACTTCCCAGCTGAAGCACCCTCCTCCACTCCCAGCTGGGCTTGGTACATAGCAGCCACGCACACAGGTGTTCTCATCTTCTTTCTTGGCAGCAGGCTCATGGATTGGGATGGGGAGAGCAGTGGCTTCATTTCAGACTGCGCAGCAAATAAAGCTGCCTACTGGGCCAGGCAGGTCTAGCCTTCCTGGGTCATTTAAAATGACCGCATGCTTGTTCTGGGATTCCTTCCCAGTCTCTGCATTTCTGGTGTACCTTTGCCCTCTGGCTTCCAGATAGTTAATTGAAGGAAGCCACATCGTGCCTCCTCCCTCCTCTTCCTCGTCTTCCACTCCTCCTCCTCCCTCTTCCCCCTTTCCTCCTCCTTCTCCTCCCCCATCTTTGTCCTCCTCCTCCTCTTCGTCCTTTTCTTCCTCCTCTGTTCCTTCCACTTTCTGCCAGGTATGTGTCATGTTCGTCCTGGCAGCAGCCTGTGTCTCCTATGTAGCCCAAGTTCCCTAGGGGCAGCCCCCTGCCCTCAGGATGGCCTGATTTGATAAGTAAAATACAGGATACCAGTTAAATTTGAAATGAAGATAAACTGAAGATATTCATGCTAAATTTTTGATTATGATAAAATATGTTTTACCATTTTAATCTTTTAAAAAGTGTACAATTCTTTGCCTTTTAATACATTTTATCCTGATTTTTTTTTTTTTTTTTTTGAGACAGAGCCTCAAGCTGTCCCCTTGGGTAGAGTGTTATGGCATCACAGATCACAGCAACCTCCAACTCCTGAGCTCAAGCAAGTCTTGTGCCTCAGCCTCCCAAGTAGCTGGGACCACAGGTGCCTGCCACAATGCCCGGCTATTTTTTGGTCGCAGCCATCATTGTTGTTTGGTGGGTCAGGCTGGATTCGAACCCTCCACCTTAGGTCTATGTGGCTGGCGCTTTAGCCACTTGAGCCACAGGCGCTGAGCATATCCTGATTTTTTTTAATAGTAGCAATTGTTTTTTATTTATCTGAAATTCAAATTTAACCACCATCCTGTATTTTATGCGCCACCCTGTATTTTATGCCACAACCCTGGAGAGCCCTTGTTCCAGGGCCCTGTGGTCCTTCCATCCCCAAAAGGCTTTTCTAGCCCCTTTGTAACTTTCAATGTCTCTAAATAAAAGATTTAGGGAGGAGTCCTCAGCCCTCCTGCTTCCCTGGCAGGACCCTGACTGATACAGACTAAGAGAAATATCCATTCCCCAATCACCAAGAGCCCAGAAGTCAAAATAAGGTCCCCAAGTGAGCTGAGCCATGTTCCTGTGTCCTCCCTTCAACCCCAGACCCAGCTCCATAGGCAGCCCCTCTTTCCTCTTTAACTCCTAATCCTTCTCTGCTCCAGCCGGCATGCCAGGTGTCTTTGTAACTCTCAGGTGCGCCCTCACCCCCTGTCTGGGGTGACTGGTTCCCCCTGGCGGTCTGCCTGGGTCAGCTGGTGGGCCCCCCTCCTCCCCCATCTGCCCGCCATCCGCCCACCTGCCTCGCGGAGCCCTTCCTGTCCCACGTCCCACACGTCCCCTGCGTCTGCCGCTCTCCTGCTCCCTCCCTGCCCCCTTTCAGACGAGACAAAGGAAAGAAAAGGGTGGCTCTTGTTGCATTCACTACTTTTATTAATGAATGCAAGAACAAAAACAGCTGGCCTTGCAGACATTCCTGCTGAGCTGGGATGGTGTAAAAAGAGACAGAATCTTAGCATTTGGGGTTTGGAAGGGACTTTAGGAGCAAATTAATCTCATTCCTATTTAATACAGGGGGCTTCTCCTGAAATCACCAAGACCAGACACAGGGCAGAGGCAAACAGTTCACAGGGCCCAGCTCGGTAATTGCTGTCCGCAGAGCCTGAGCAAGAATAGTGAGGTGGATTAGCTGGGTTCTACTCCATTGGCACCAGAAAGTATTCAGAAGCTTCTAGAATAATGCTGCACCTTTCAAGCACCTGGTTGTTTTTTTTCTAGCAACCCATTTGGAACTTGTATTTTACAAAAGTGTCGATCTGTGATGAACTGGGGGGCAAAAATGGGTCCTTCACTGGAAGTGATTTGAAAAGCACCACTTTGGAGCACACCCCCTGGAACTGTGGCTGGGTGTGAAAAGGTGGAAATGTCTTGGGACAAGTGAGGTCACCTCTCTGTACCTCAGTTTTCCTCTGTAAAAGGGGGAAAAAACAATGGCTCCCACCCTATGGGATTATTGTGCAAATTCTCCAAGTTCACAGTGAGGCTCTGAGTTAGCCTTAGCAGTGAACTCTCCCAGGTGCTTGTTTTTTTTGTTTTTGTTTTTGTTTTTTTTTTTTTTTTTTGAGACAGTCTCACTTTGTTGCCCTTGGTGAAGTGGTAGAGTGCTATGGCGTCATAGCTCACAGCAAGCTCAAATTCTTGGGCTCAAGTGATTCTCTTGCCTCAGCCTCCCAAGTGGCTGGAACTACAGGTGTCTGCCACAATGCCTAGCTATTTTTTCAAGATAGGGTCTCACTCTTGCTCAGGCTGGTCTCCAATTTGTGAGTGAGCTCAAGTGATCCTCCTGCCTTGGCCTCCCGGAATGCTAGGATTGCGGGCGTGATCCTAGGTGCTTCTTGATTCGAGTTGGATAAACCACCCAGATCACTGTCCACGGGCCCTGTCTCTGGGAATTGTGAGGACATAGCTTCTATTCCCACTCTTGTTTGCTGTCATAGTGATGACTGATCTTAAAGTTCTTTCCATGGCCACATTTCTACCCCACCCTCTCTCTTGACTCACAGCACCTACAAAATGAAACCTGGGGTTTTGAAGTCAGACTTGAGCAGGGAGTGCACCCTGGGGTTAGGGCAGGGGCCAGGATGGAGCTGAAGGGGGAAGCCAAGTGAAGCTGCAGGGTCTGAAGGGAAGGTATCAAACCAGGGTCACAGAATAGGCACCAAAATGGGGACTCAAGAAGGACAGTAGAGAATGGACGCATGAGGAAAACATGAGGGACAAAGGGGGCCTTGTTCCAGCAGGCAGTGGCCCACTTCTCCAAAGTGTCAGGCATGCACCTTCCTGATGTACTCCCAGAGGGCTAAAGGCGCTCTCTGATGCCTGACACCCCCGTGCACACCTTATCTCCCGCACTCCAGGAAGGCATGTTCTTGCAGACCCTGTCACATGATGGAAAGGAGACATGAGCACACTGTGTCAGCAAGCAGGCGCATGTCGCCCAGACTCTGAACAATGCCTTTGGTCCTGGTGGCACTGCTGTACCCTGCCCTGTTTCTCCTTTTCCTCTGTCTACTGCAATCCTAAACTCACATCTAGCCTATAGGTGTGCTGGGTATGATTTACACCATGTTTTCTTTTCTTTTTTGAATTTTGAATTGCTTGCCAAATTGGGAGAATTCATGTAAAAGTCTGGAGAACTGATTTTGCTTTAAAAATTGGCCACTTTGGCTACATTGGACCTTTGTTCTTACAAGGACGCAGTCAGTTAGAGCTGAGTGGTGGCTGCCCCTTCCAGATGTCACATGGGCTCTCCCCTAGCCACAGTCCTCACCACTCCCGATTGCATGGATCTCTGCTTATCTCCAGTAACCAAAAGAACTTACTGATGTTCTTTTTCTGGTACATATAGACGTTTGAGTCTGCAAACCTTTGTCTAAACTTTGGACTCTTGCTGGGTGTGGTGGCTCATGCATGTAATTCCAGCACTTTATTTATTTTTTTTGAGACAGAGTCTTGCTTTGTCACCCTCAATAGAGTACTCTGGCATCATAGCTCACAGCAACCTCAAACTCTAGTGCTCAAGAGATTCTCTTGCCTCAGCCTTCCAAGTACCTGGGACTACAGGAGCCCAATACAATGCCCAGCTATTTTTAGAGATGGGTCTTGCTCTTGCTCAGGCTGGTCTTGAGCCCATGAGCTCAGGCAATCTACTCACTTTGGCCTCCTATAGGGCTAGGATTACAGGTGTGAGCCACCGTGCCCAGCATTTCCAGCATTTTGAGAGGCCAAAGTGGGAGAATCACTTGTGCCCAGGATATCTGGACCAGCTTGGGCAACATAGTGAGACACCATCTCTACAGAAAATAAAACAACTAGCTGGGTGTGGTAGCATATGCTTGTAATCCCTGCCACTCAGGAGACAGAGAAGGGAGGGCCTGTGAGCCCAGGAGTTTGAGGTTGAAGTGAACTGTGTTTAAACCACTGCCCTTTAGCTCAAGTGACAGAGTGAGACCCTGTCTTGAGAACAAATAAACAAATAAAGGAAACTTCAGAGTCACAAAATGACTCTAATATGATTATTCTTGAACTTCTTGTCCTACCTCTTGGGACATGCTCTCTCCCATTCCTACCCTCTACTCTGTCCTCTACTCCATTCTCTGCCCAACCTCAGCACTGTTGGTAGTTGAGCAGTGGCTGTCCTGACATCAGTACAGCATTTCCAAGGCATGTCGCCCTAAAGAGAGGGTCCCAGGGCTTCCAGACCTTTCCTCAGCCTGGACCCCCTACCCTACGTATACAAAGCTCCCCAGAGCGCCCCGGTGGAAGGAAGGCACTGCTCTGTTGCATCATACTCTAGCACTCCAGGTGCAGACTCTTGAGCTTCCCCCTTCCATGTCTTCCTTATAACTCCCAGTCCCGCTCTTGTCTCCATGGACGCGGCCACAGCTCGGCCTCCCTGACACTCCTCGTCTACTTCAAATCCTTTCTCCCAACATGGTTACCTCCCTGAAAGGCAGGTTTGGCCATGTTACTCTTCTCTTTAAACCTCCGATGCTACAATGTTGTTCCAACCTGAGAGAGTTCGAGATTCTCCGTAGGACTTAGAGTTTGCTCTGTGACCCAGCCACTCCCTGCTGCCCCACTCCATTTCCTGCCATTCCCTGTCCTACCCTGGACTTCCCAGGAACAGCAAACCACTATCAGTTGCTATAGCCCCAGGTTCTGCTTCCATGCTTCTGACTATGCCTTTCCAATGCCTGGCAAGCCCTTCCCAGGCCAACCACTATCTATCTGTCCTCTTGACTCCATTGCTGAGTCTCCACCACCTCCAGGAAGACCTTCCACGTGGAGGCACATGTCCTAACACCTAGCCCTGGGGTATCTTCAGCAATGCCCATGCCCTATAATTCCACAGGGCCACCAAGGGTCAGTTCTTTTAGGACAAAAACTGCAATAGTCCAGATTTCTTTCTTTCTTTCCTTTTTTTTTTTTTTGAGATGAAGTCCCACTGTTGTTCAGGCTAGAATGCCATGGTGTCAGCTAGCTGTCAGCAACCTCAAATTCCTGGGTTCCAGCAATCCTTCTGCTTCAACCTCCCAAATAGCTGGGACTACAGGCATGCACTACAAATGCCCAGCTAATTTTTTCTATTTTTAGTAGGGACAGGGTCTCCCTCTCACTTAGGCTAGTCTCAAACTCCTGAGCTCCAACAATCCACCCGCCTCAGCCTCCAAGAGTTCTAAGATTATAGGTGTGAGCCACTGCACCCAACCCGTCTAGCTCATTTTTCTATCCCCAGAGCTCAGCTTAATCCATGGATGTTGAGTGAGTACTTTTCCAGGGAAGAGGTGGGTAGGTGATGTCGAAGAGAACTCCTAAGGGTGCAGCTCCATGCTCTGTGAGGCTGGAGGGCTTCTGCTCAACATTTTCCTAGATACAGCATTGGCTAGAATCTCATTTCATCCTAATCCTTCTCCCAGGGTTCACACGGAAGTGGCTTCTACTTTTCCATCACAGGTATGGTAACAAAATGACCTGCGCTGTCTGAGGTCAGCCATTCTGCCTTTGTCCCTGGCATGTGTGCTTGCACTGTGAGAGCAGGGGTTCTGATGGACGGTTTAGGTGCCATGGGCACCATGCCCACAGCTTGCCATCCCCTGTACTTCTGATTTCTTAGAAAGAGACATTTGCAGAGATCAGATGATTGCAATGTGTAAGAGTCATTTATTCAGCACACTGTGCTGTGCCAGGTCTTGGCAAGGTTCCAGACACAAGATGGTGAGCCCAGTAGACATGATCCTTGTGGGCAAGAGGCTTATGGTCCGGTGTGGGACACAGACATCCATCAGAGACTCACACAAATAAACATAAAGGTGTGACGATGAGGAATGTGACAGCAAAGGTGTGGCAAGAATAGTCTGATGGAGGGAGGGCAGCCATCTGACAGTTGAAGGAGGGGTTGGTTAAAGGGGAGGGACTGGAAGAGCTGATGATGGTGTGGAATGGGTTGGCTGAGGGTACCGAGCCCATGCAGGACCTTGAAGGCAGGTCTGAGGCTTTAGCTCTTTATCCTAAGAGCACTGAGAGCCACTGAGAGGTTCTGAGCAGGGTTGATCAGGTTTCTATTTGGAAAAGAGTCTTCTCTGGCTACAATGCAGAGAGTGAACCGAAGCAAGGCTTTCTAAGCAAGAAAGCAGCAGGAGGAAACCTCTCCTGGTGTCTGGCAGTCATTTTTGCTCTGCCTCCCCATGTATGCTCCACTAGGGCAGGAGACAGTTGTCTGTTTGGGTCACTGATCTATCCCTCCAAAACTAAAATTGCGTGTGGCACAGAGCAGGTGCCTCCCAAGTGTGTGTTTGCCTCAGAAATGCCCAAGAGCTTTAGGGCAGGTGTATGTGGACCTCGGATCCTTCCCTGGCTAAGTCAGGCAGCAATCTAGACTCATTCGATTAGCTTGTAGTAGGGCCTAGACGGCACTCACGTGGAGGAGATAAAGGATCCTGCTGTCCTCTCAAAAGGGAGGATGATGATCAAGGAAGTGGCACGTGTAGGACAGTGATAAGGGCTCCAGTGTCTGCAGAGAACAGTGAGTTTCTCAAAAGTGGATTTCTTGGAATCCATTTCTCCTCTCAAAAGGGAGAAGGACGATGATCAAGGAAGCAGCATGTGTAGGACAGTGATAAGGGCTTCAGTGTCTGTGCAGAGAACAGTGAGTTTCTCAAAAATGTATTTCTTGGAAATTCCATGGTCAAGGTCGGTAAGACCTCACTTGGTATCTGCTTTTGGTAAGCTGCATGACCTTGGGCAAGGCACTTTTAACTTCTCAGAGCCTCACTTTCCTCATCTGAAAAGTGGGAATGATAAGAGATGCTTGGCAGGATTTTTGTGAGACTTAAATAAGATAATTAATGAGATCATTTGTGGGAAACACTCTGCTAAGAGTGCGGCTGCCCTGTTTATCCTTCTTATTCCTCCTTCTCCTGCCCATTCTTCTCCCACCTCCCCTCTTGTGGTTGCTACTATTATTAGGGAGGCAGTGTCCTTGTGCTTCTCCAGAACACAATTACCCAATTACCCTTAGTTAAACAAATCTGTGCTACTTCCACTCCCTTAGAAGTATATGAGTTGCCCCAATTGCAACTTTGGACTGTATGTCCTCATGACATCATAGCTTAATCTGGGCAGTGAGTCGCTCCTAACCAGATGTCACTCTGGCCCCTCACGGTATTCTACAAAGAGCTGCTGATAAGAATGGCTGCCTGCCCAGTTATTGGGGTGGCCTCCTGCAGGTCGCACCATAAGGGAATTTTGCATACTGTTCATAGCCTATATTTTAAGTTGAATCATTTGAAACAAGCCTTCCCATGGTGGAAAATCCCTGAAGGCATTTTTATGTGAAGTGGAAACAGAAAATGTTATTTTTATAGAAAGATTCCCATGGAACCTCACTTTCTAGTAAAGAAAATGAACAGGTCTGAGATTTATGTTTTGGGAAAGGCTCAGCAGAGATGGGAGATCAGTCTGCAGCTTCCTGGGAAGGTCAGGTTAAATTCTTGCCTGGCAGCCCTCAGAGTGGGCTGAGGACACACCTTCAGGAGATGGGAGCACACAGACTCCAGCTCCTCTTCCATACCCTTTCTTTTCTTTTCTTTTTTTTTTTTTAAATTAATTGATAGCTGTATACATTAATGCAAACATGGGATACATTGTACTGTTTTCATATACAATTTGAAATACTTTCATCAAGCTGGTTAACATAAATTTCATGTCATTTGCTTAGTCATTGTATCAAAACATTTATAT
>CAUYQV010047948.1:0-37203 GCA_963574575.1 Galagoides demidoff
TGGGTAGATGCCCAGTAATGGGATTGCAGGATCAAATGGGAGGTCTAGCTTGAGTTCTTTGAGGGTTCTCTATACTTCCTTCCAAAAAGGTTGTATTAGTTTATAGTCTCACCAGCAGTGTAAAAGTGTTCCCTCCTCTCCACATCCACACCAGCATCTGCTGTTTTGAGATTTTGTGATGTGGGCCATTCTCGCTGGGGTTAGATAGTATCTCAAGGTGGTTTTAATTTGTTTTTCTCTAATAATTAGGGAAGATGAGCATATTTTAATATGTTTGCTAGTCATTCATCTGTCTTCTTTAGAGAAGGTTCTATTCATCTCTCTTGCCCATTGATATATAGGATTGTTTTTCATGTGGATTAATTTGAGTTCTCTATAGATTCTAGTTATCAAGGTTTTGTCTAATTCAAAATATGCAAATATCCTTTCCCATTGTGTAGGTTGTCTACTTTCTTTGGTTGTTGTCTCCTTAGCTGTACAGAAGCTTTTCAGTTTAATTAAGTCCGGTTTGTTTATTTATGTTGTTGTCGCATGCAATTGCCACGTCAGTCTTCTTCATAAAGTCTTTCCCCATGCCAATATCTTCAAGTGTTCTTCCTATGCTTTCTTTGAGGATTTTTATCAGTTCATGCCTTAAATTTAGATCTTTTATCCATCTTGAATCAATTTTTGTGAGAGGAGAAAGGTGTGGGTCCAGTTTTAGTCTTTTACATGTGGATATCCAATTCTCCCAGCATCATTTAATGAATAGGGAGTAGTTCCCTCAGTGTATGTTCTTGTTTGGTTTATCGAAGATTAGGGGGCTATAAGATGTTAGTTTCATTTCCTGGTGTTCTATTCAATTCCAAATGTCTATATCTCTACTTTTGTGACAGTACCATGCTGTTTTGATCACTATGGCCTTGTAGTACAGCCTAAAGTCTGGTATGCTGATGCCCCTGGCTTTGTTTTTATTACTAAGAACTACCTTAGCTCGACAGGGTTTTTTCTGGTTCCACACAAAATGAAGAATCATTTTTTCTAAGTCTCAAAAGTCCAATGTTTGTATATTAATAGGGATGGCATTGAATCTGTAGATTGCTTTGGAAACTATAGACATTTTAACAATGTTGATTCTTCCCAGTCATGAGCTTGGTATGTTCTTCCATTTGTTAATTCTACTCTTCCTCTACTATTATTCTTCCTCTACTATTCCTATACTGTTATTCTTCCTCTACTACTTCTTTTCTTAAGGTTTCACAATTTCCATTACAGAGGTCCTTCACCTCTTTTGTTAGGTATATTCCTAAGTATTTCATTTTCTTTGAAGCTGTGGTGAAAGGAGTTGTGTCCTTAATTACCCTCTCCTCTTGGGTGTTTTTGGCATATACAAAGGCTACTGACTTGAGGACATTGATTTTATATCCTGAGACATTACTGTATTTTCTGATCACTTCCAAGAGTCTTGTGGTTGAGTCTTTGGGGTTCTTTAAGTATAAGATTGTTATCAACAAAGAGGGAGAGGTCTCTTACTCCCCCTACTCCCATTTGGATGCCCTTTATTTCCTTGTCTTGCCTAATTGTATTGGCTAGAACTTCCAGCACTATGTTAAATAGTAGTGGTGACAGAAGACAACCTTGTCTGGTTCCAGTTCTAAGAGAAAAAGCTTTCAGTTTTACAACATTCAGTAAAATATTAGCTGTGGGTTTGTCATAGTTAGCTTCAATCAGTTTAAGAAATGTGCCACCTATGCCTAAACTCTTCAGTGTTCTAATTAGAAAAGGACACTGGATTTTATCACATGCTTTTTCTGCATCTATTGAGAGGATTATATGGTCTTTGTTTTTGCTTCTGTTGATAACCGTGAATAACATTTATGGACTTGCATATGTTAAACCAGCCTTGCATCCCCGGGATGAAACCTAGTTGATCATGGTGTATGACTCTTTTGATGATAAGCTGTAATCTATTGGCTAGGATTTTTTTTTATTTTTGTCTTTGTTTTTCTTTGTAGAGACAGAGTCTCACTTTACTGCCCTCCGTAGAGTGCCATGGTATCACACAGCTCATAGCAACCTCCAACTCCTGGGCTTAAGCGATTCTCTTGCCTCATCCTCCCAAGCAGCTAGGACTACAGATGCCCACCACAACGCTCAGCTATTTTTTTGTTGCAGTTTGGCCAGGGCTGGGTTTGAACCTACCACCCTCAGTATATAGGGCCAGTGCCAGCTGAGCCACAGGTGCTGCCCCTATTAGCTAGGATTTTGTTGAGAATTTTTGCATCTATATTCATTAGTGAAATTTGTCTGAAGTTCTCCTTTTTGGGTCTTTTCCTTGTTTCCTGGTTTTGATAATAGGGTGATGTTTGCTTCATAGAACATGTTGGGGGAAGATTCCTTCCTCCTCAATTTTTTGGAATAATTTCTACAATATGGAAATTAACTCTCCTTTGGAGGTTTGATAGAAGAATTCTGGTGTGAAGCCATCTAGACCAGGGGATTTTTTTGTTGGGAGATTTTTTATTGTTTCTTTGACCTCAGTGCTTGAAATTGGTCTGTTCAGGAGCTCTATTTCTTCCTGGCTAAGTCTAGGGAGAGAGTGTGATTCCCAATATTGATCCATTTTTTTCACATTGTCAAATTTCTGGGCATAGTTTCTGGTACTGTTCAGATATAATCTCTTGTATCTCTGTGGAATCTGTCGTTATTTCCCCTTCATCATTTCTGATTGAGGTTACTAGAAATTTTACTTTTCTATTTCTAGTTAGTCTGGCCAAAGGTTTATCAATTTTATTTATTTTTTCAAAAACCAACTCCTTGTTTCATTAATTTTCTGATTCTTTTGTTTTTTATTTCATTAATCTCTGATTTAGTTTTGGGTATTTCTTTTCTTCTGCTGGGTTTAGGCTTATGTTATCCTTCTTTTTCCAATTCCATAAGATAGTTTATGAGTTTGTTGATGTGCTCTGTTTTTTATATGTAAGCATCTAAAGTGATAGATTTTCCTCTCAGGACTGCTTTTTACAGTATCCCACAGGTTTTTGTGGCTTGTGTCTTCATTGCTATTATGCTCAAGAAAGTTAATGATTTCCTCTTTTATTTCTTTCTGCACTTTCTGCTAAAGTAGCAACAAAAATAATTTTATGGTTGGGGGTCACCACAACATGAGGAACTTTATTAAAGTGTCATGGCATTAGGCAAGTTAAGGACCACTGTTCTAGGATCTCATTAAGTCCCTTATATTTTTGTTAAATTTCTATTTAGAGGATCTATCCAGCCCTATAAGAGGAGTGCTAAAGTCTCCTGTTATTATGGTGTTATATGATAACATATTGCTCAAACAAATTAAGGTTTGTTTCAAGAATCTGGGAGCATTTAAGTTGGGTGCATAAAAATACTCAGAATTAAAATGTCTTCTTGTTGTATTTTTCCCTTGACCAATATGAAGTTTCCACCTTTGTCTTTTTTACTTTAATTGCTTTAAATCCACTTGTATCAGAAAATAAGATTTTCTTCTGAATTCCATTTGCCTAAAAAATGGTCTTCCAACCCTTAACTCTGAGTTTTAATTTGTCTTCTGAGGTTAGGTGTGTTTCCTGTAGACACAAATGGATGGCTTGTGTTTTTTTTAATCCAATCAGCCAATCTATGCCTCTTCAGTGGGGAATTCAAGCCATTAACAATTATTGACATAATTAATAAGTGTGGTAACATTCTATTCATCTTATTTTGTGAAAGTCCATTGCTTAGTTTTCCTTTTTCCATCATTGTGGAAGCTAGGTTCTGTCCTTTAATCTCTGGGTGATTACTTTGCTGGTAGTCCATTGTGATGGTTGATGTTTAGAACAGGTTGAAGTATTTCCTATAAAGCTGGTTTTGTTGTGGCAAATTTCCTCACTGTTTCTGTATCAGTAAAAGATTTGATTTCTCTGTCAATTTTAAAGCTTAGCTTAGCTTAGCAGGATATAGCCCAGTTTCTGGGCTAGAAACTGTTTTGTTTAAGTAGATTAAAGGTAAATGACCATTGTCTTCTGGCTTGAAATTTTCATTGGAGAAGCCAGAAGCAGTCACCCTGATGGTTTGCCTCTGTAGGATAATTGGTGCTTACCCTTGGCAGCTTGCAAAATCTTTTCTTTTGTCTTGACTTTGGACAAGTTCATCACAATGTGTCTTGGAGAAGCTCTATTTGAATTGAGGTGACCTGGGGTCAGATATCCCTCTGAAAGGAGTGTGTCAAAATCTTTGGTGATATTTGGAAAATTTTCATCTATTATATTTTCTAGTATGGCTTCCATTCCTCTGGGGCATTCTTCTTCCCCCTCAGGGATACCTATAACTCATATGTTTGAACTCTTCATAAAGTCCCATAATTCTGTCAGTGAACATTTTGCTTTCTCTCTCTTCTTTTCTGCTTCTTTATCTATCTGAATTATCTCATGAGCTTTGTCCTCTACCTCTGAGATTCTTTCTTCTGCATGGTCTAATCTGTTGTTAATGCTTTCCATTGCATCTTTAAGTTCCCTAATTGACTGCTTCAATTCCTTCAGCTCTGCTATATCCTTTCTATATTCTTCATATCATTCATCTCTCATTTGATTCCATTTTTGGATTTCCTTTTGGTTGTTTTACACTTTCTTAGCAATTTCCTTCATTGTTTTCATCATCTATATTTTAAATTTCCCTTCTGTCATTTCTAACATTTCTTTATAGGTTAAATCCTCTACAGTAGCTACTTCATGGTCCCTTAGGGGGTTGCTCTGGTCTGTTTTCTCATGTTGCCAGGATTTTTTTGCTGATTCTTCCTTATGTGTGTTTTCTTTTATCTGTCTCCAGCCCTAATTATCCTTCATGTCCTCTTGTTCTTTAAGTTACCATGCCTCTGGCCTAAGGTTTTGATGAGTCCTTTCAGTACAGGACTAAAAGGATGAGAAGATTGAAGACCAACAAGAGAAAAAATATTTTTTAAAAAAGAGAGAGAAAGGAGAGGGGATGAGTAAAAGGCTATGTTGACAAACAGAAGAAAGAGGCAAAAAGAGGGAGACAGTAGTAATAAAAGTGTACAGTAGGGTACTTTGACCCACACCTTAAAAACCCCCAATCTCTGGGGGTGCTGAATTGGGTGGTTCCCTTGATGTCAGCCACTCATCGCCAGCCTGAGCAGACACGGTGTCTCATCTTCACCAAATAGAGAGGAAAGACCAAAATACTATAAATCAAATCATAACAAACAGAAAACCTTACAGGATAAAATTGGGGGGAAACCAAACAACAGGGCAAAAACACTAGCAAAAATGAAGTTTTTGTTACTAAAGAAAGCAACAATGAAAAATTATATTTAAACTATAAAAATGAAGAAAGAAAAGAGAAAAAAGAAAGAAAGAAAAATCTAAGGGGGAAATGTTGAAATTTTTAAAAAACCCAAAACCAAAAACAAAGTACTATATGTATCTTGCTGAATATTGTCTAGGCAACAGATCATTTTCTGGGGTATGAGATGCTAATCACAATGCTGATACAGTTGTATGAGATGTAGACTGGAGGCCTCTGCTGACTTCTTTGCCCTCAGACTGCTCAGAGTTGAGGGCCTGACTCTCTTCAACCCGCTTAAAAGACACTTTAAACCTCTAACCTTGGCTAAGCAGAAGCTTTCCCAAGAAAGCACTTGTCACGGGGATCTCTCCTGAATTGGCTGCCCACTTATCCAGTGTGCCAACACCAGCCTCTGTGCCCCAGAGGACCAAGGCTGCAAGGCAGCCCTCCTACTGCCAAACACTGAAAGCTCTGCTCTTCCCCAGTGTCTCAGTCCTGAGTTTTGGCACTGCTCACAGTCACTAGATCACTCACCCAAAGCTTCCCAGCCCTAGTCTAGCTCTGCAACCCTGAGGGGGGGACTGCAGGGCAGTTCTCCCACAATGGCTGTGCGCAGCCCACAGCCAAACAATGTTACTTCCATTCAGGCCCAGTGGCTCAGTCCCAGACCCTAGGCAATGCTTAAAGTCACTGCACTCTTGCCCAAGTTCTCCCATGGTAATTCAACCAAGTGCCCAAGTCCAAAAAAGACCACAAGGAAGGCCTTCCCCATCTGAAGTCTCATTGCTGTTGTAGTTATAGCTGCAGCAGCCTCTAACCGAGCACAATTTCTTGCCACTTTTCCACTGCTTTTGTCCTCCTCCTGGGGTCCAGAAGTCTCTTACTATCTCCCTGCATCCCCAAAAGGATGTTTCTGGGTAGATTCCACAAGCCAGAGATGCCTGGAGTCTTCTCTCCCCAATCTCTCCAAGCCTGGTTGCAAAGAAGCTGTCACTCAGCTGCCATCTTGCTCCCTCCCCCTCAACATTCATAAATTGTTATTGTCTTTGGTTCTGTTAATCTGCCCAGATCAGAAAGTAACATTCTCCTGAAAAGTAGTCAGTCCATGAAAAGTATGTAGGGTCCTATGCCAATTTTAAAATAGAAGAGATATATTTAGTGCCTTCGTGTCTCATTGGTTTTAGTTTTTATTTTTCTGGGGTTTTTTTGTTTTTTTGCCAAATTGGTCAATGTATTTAATCAATAAGCATTCTTTCAGGTAATCTACTAAGGATACAAAGTTAAATAAAACCCAATTTCTTTATAGTTTCCCTGTCTCCTATAGGTGAAATAGAAGTGAAAACAAATCATGGCAGTAACATGATAAGTGCTATAACCAAGGTATGAACCAAGAACAGAGATAAATCATTTTTGTGGCCAAAGACATCTTGGAAGGATTTCCAGAGAGGGTGGCAGTATAATATAACAATAAAAAGCGTGGACTCCAGAGCCAAACAGGTTGAGTCCAATTCTCTCTCCACCACTTATAAGCTGGCTGACCTTGAGCTAATCATTTAAGGTTTCTGTAGCTCAGATTCTTTTTCTTTAAAATGGTGGCAGTGCAGTAATCGCACCTATCTTATAGAATAGTTATAAGAACTAAGTAAATTAAAATATGTAAGGATGCTTAGAATAGTACCTTGTTCACACTAAACACTGAACATTATTGCTATTATTTTGAAAAATGATTAGATGTTAGCTAGGAAGAATAAAATAAGAGGCATTTTGGGCATAGAGAGCAGTAAGTATAATCAGAATTGAGTTTTTATATAAAGAAAAAGGAATGGCATGTTTTGAATATTTTTAGAAGTTCAACATGTAATATTGGGGACACATGGAAGAATGGGGAAAGATGGTGCCGGAGGGAGGGACAAGGTCATTTCTGGAAGGCTTGATGCAACATTTTTCTGAACACTTGAAACAATTGAAAGATTTAAGAAGTAGAAACTATTACGTGGATTCCTGTGACAAGTCTTATAGGTGCAAGTCCCCCAGAATTTAGATGTTAGAAGTAGGAATAATTTTAGTCTGTGTTTTAAAAGTGGAGGTAGGTGATAATTTCAATAGCTTGCACTAGTAAGTACATGATTAGATTGGTAGCTTTAATTTTCCCAAATAATAAAACCTGAATGGTTAACTGTGTATTTTAGTATTGCCCCAAGATTTCTCTCTCAAATTTCAGAAAAGAAAACTAAACAATAGACATACCCTGCATTTATTTGCACCAATATTTCATTCATGCACCAACTGTATTCCCATTCATATTTTGTCCAAGGCTGTTTTTAGGGGGAGTATATAAGTTAGTCACAGAACTATAGAACTTAATGTATGAGAATACTATCAAAAATAGCCATAGGAAGAATTTAAACTTAACACAGATTTTAAATAATGATTCAGACATAAACTGTCTAAGGAACCATGGCTTTGTGAATATTATAGAATTGTGAGATTCATTCTCCATGTTCTGTCAACTTATTAATACTTAAAATTTAAGGCAGGAGACTAGATCATATTCAATTTTATCTCATTTTTACCTAGCCAAGAAGAAAAAGCATGGTGGACCTAACACTCATAAAATATTCTAGGAATTCTTTTGATGCATCTAAAAAATCTTTAAGCCATAAATAATAATTAACTTTGCTTGGAAGATGGTTAAACACAAAATTAATACTTGTAAGAAAAAAAAAAGAATAAAAAGTCAAATCTCTGATCAGGTTCTCTGAAATCTGGAGGCTGAGAAGAAAGATAAACAAGGTAAATTTTCTTGAAAATGTGAGATGATGATACCTAGTTGATAAAAAAAATGAGGCGTCCTTAGCAAGCTGCAAAGGAATCTCAAAAGAAATCCCTTTCCAAAAACAGGTGCTATACATTTCTACAAATGTATAAAATCTTCACTGATACATCCAGTTATTTGGAAAATCTAGGTGAGTTCTGCTTCCCTTCCCTATGTCCTCCGCCAGTGAGCAGGATCTTACCTCCAAATGGCCTCCATGAAATCTCTTTTACTTATCTGTTAATATTATGTTTGACAGAATACTGGATTCTCATTCACTCTATTGCACTATGTTCTTTTGGTTGAAGGATAGAAAGCAAGCCTTTCCTTACACAGATGTGAAGTTAGAGAAGGGTGGAATACTTTAATAGTCTTTTCAGATAATTGTGACTATTACTCTTTTTATACTATATCCAAATTCAACAAGTAGTAGTTTCTTAAAGTTTAGTTGCAAAATGAAATTCGAACCCTATCAATGAACTTTTCATGCTCTCTTACATTAAATCATGTATATTTTAATGCACAGATTTGTAATATTATGCTTTGATCATTTGGAAAATATTGGTTTACCGAGTTACAGATCTTCTAAATGTTAACACCATTCATCACACAGTATTTAAAAATCATATTCATTGATATTACTACTAATATCATCAGAAGAGTTCCAACTATTGGGAAACTGTGAAGCTCACAGTGCCAAATAAAGTTTTCCCAAATGCTAATATTCAATTGAAATCTTAAATGGCATCATCAACAATTGCTGTGATTTGTTTATGTTGAAGAAACAAGCTCATTTCATTCCATTATCACAAAAAAAAAAAAAACGGTTGCTCACCAAATGCACAAATCTGAATAACCAGAGTTTGCCTCTCTGCAGTTCTTTCAAGTAACAATGGGGTTCCACAAATAAACAGCTAGTTCAGCTCAACTGCACAAATGCTTTTCCTCAAGAAAACCATCATACTTTGATGTACAACAGAAGTGCTTTATGCATACATTTCATTTTTAACAGAAGATACTAAGAAAATGTGTACAGGGATCCAAATACCACACAGTAAACATGTCAAATAATATCTTAATATTATTATGAAAGTAATTTTGACTTCTCAAACCTCTGTAAGGGTTGAATGACCCCAGGGAACCTGTAGACTACAATTCAGGAACAACTGCCCTGGACGTTCTACCATTGATTCCCATGACCTCAGATCTCCCTTATTTTCCCCAGCAACTCTCTTGTTTATTTACAAAAACCACAGAAGTAAAAAACAATAGCAGACAATGCTGGCTTTCTCTGCTGCCTGAACTGTAGCTAGCAAGCTACCTTCCCCCCGACCCTAACTGCTAGCAAGTAGATTATCAGACTGATTAATAAATAAGTGACCAGGGCTATTTTGATTTGCAACAACTACTGCTGCAGAAACTAAACTACAAAACGAAGCCACACAAAGAAAATGATTAAAATTTATAGGTTTAGGGATCACAAAGCTCTGTGTCATGTCCCCAGTAAACAGCACTAATCTATGGCAGATACCCTTTCCTTGGCTGAGCTATTGTAGTCAGTAACTAAACATTATCTGGGCAGCAGTGATGAAAGAAGTGCCTAAGGAACCCAGAAGGCTGGCTTCACAGCAGCTGGGATACTCTCCTGCTGAGGCTTGCTGTATTCCTGTTGTTACAGGTATTCATTTGGTTGAAAATGCTCAATCTCTTTTTAAGGGAACAGTGGCTGGAACTGTTTCTGTTGCCTTCAGCAAATGTAGAACATTCTTCTTCCTCTCCTTCTGTCTAAATCTCCCCCTTCCACCACTAAAATGCATGTTCCATAAAAGTAAAGGGACTTTTGAGCAGTACTAGTTCAACAAATATTTGTTTAAATATTAAATGATGACAAAGAATGTTACTAAGTGTTATACTTGAATTGTGTACCCCCTAAAAGATACATTGAAATCCTGACCCCCAATAAGTGAGCTTTATTTGGAAATAGGGTCTTTGCAGATGTAACTGACTCAAGAACCTGGGGAAAGGTACTAATTCAATACGACCTGTGAAAAGGGGTGCCAGGAACCTGGTTATTACGAAAACCTGGGAGTAGACCCGTGTGGAATGGAAAATGAAAGGCACGAAATAGCGGGATCAGGAGGACTTTTCCTCAATAGGAAGCAGCAATCTCAGCTTTATTGCACAGCTTTTATATACAGTAGCTTGAAGGCATGATCTTGTCATAATTGCATAACTTGATTAAAAACAGCCTAAGAGCAAAATAGCATTCTCAGCAGTCTGTGCTGACCAAAGGAGCATGACTCCATTCTAATCTGGTTCAGGAAGCAGCCATAACAGGAAACCACTGGGGCCAGGTTTGCATTTGGTCCTTGACTTGAATGCAGTTCCTCAAACTGGGGGTCCTTTCCTCCCAGGAGGTCAGCTCCCAAAGAAGGGGAAACTTGGACTCAGAGAGACACATGTACACGGGAGAAAATCACCGGGCAGATGAAAGCAGAGATCAGGGTAATGCATCTGCAAGCCAAAGATGGCCAGAAAAACCCCAGAAGTCAGGAGCAAAGCATGGAACAGACTGTCCTTCACAACTCTTAGCAGGAACCGGCTCTGCCTACACAGTCATCGCAGACTTCCAGCCTTCAAAACCATAGTCAAATAAACTTTGTAGCTTAAGCCACACACTTTGTGGCACTTTGTTATGGCAGTCCTAGGAAAGTGAACCTACATACAGGGTAGCTGTAGGGAAGGCAATAAGGAAAAGATGATCACCTAATCCCTGGTCAGGCAAAGTTAAAAAGATGGAGGAGGGAGGTATGGAAGTATACAAACTCTAACAACTTCTCAAAAAAGTATGTCAGATTTTGACTGTAGCATTCACTCAATTCACCTTTTTTCCCTCACCTATCTCAGAGTATAGCAGAGAACATAACTATGCTGATTAATTCACTTAAATGCTTTATTCAGCCATTCTTTGGTCAAAGAAAAAATTTCAGAAGAAAAGTATTTCCTAATAAAATGAAAGACCTAAATAAATCTTATCCTCCTCATTTTGAATACTTTTCTAAAGAAAAAAATTAAGCACCTTGACGTTGGACAAGCTAATAAGTTAGGTAATTGGCCACAACTTCCTATTGAAGAAAGATAAAATATTTTAAAACTTCGTAAAAACCTCCAACTACTAGCAAGAGAGTGAGACAAGACACTAGATAGAGAGATAGGGAAAGACAGGAATCCAGGGAGCTTACCTGGCATTTGGTCACCACTGCCCTCAAAATCTGAAACTGGCTGTGAGAAGCTGGGTGTGTGTTTGGTGGCCTCACAGAATAAGACATACAAAAATCATAACACAGGGTGGCGCCTGTGGCTCAAAGGAGTAGGGCACCGGCCCCATATGCTGGAGGTGGAGGGTTCAAACCTGACCCCGACCAAAAAAAAGAGAGAAAGAAAGAAAAATCATAACCCAAAAGTCTGCAAAGAGCAGGGACATTGGTAAGCTAGGTTTTGTGCATTTTTCTGTGTATTTTTTATAACAACAAACAATTTTCAAAAGAAAGAAACAAAGCTGAAACATTCTAAGTTTTCTGTATTCACATGACTTTTAGGTAGGAAGGCTGGAGACTTCAGGTCTATGAACTGTAAGCTATTTTGGTAGCTACTTGTATAAACAAAACTTGAGTGGCGTGCATTTGACCCTGAAAGTGTTAAACTAGAGACAATCACCATGATATGTAAGTAAAGACAATCCAAAAGGTGATTCACAGAAGCCAGACAACAGGTCAGTTCAATGAGCACTTGTTAAACTTGTAGAAGGTGCCAGGCCCTGGACTAGGTGCCAAAAACAGAGACAGCAATAAGACTTGTCCCCAGCATTTGAAAGCTTTGTAAGATAGCAAGTGAGACAGACATATCAATGTCTCATTTTAATACAATGTAGTCAAAGCTATGACAAGAGTGTGATGTGGAGGCACAGCAGGTTTGGGGATGTGTGTGGGCGAGAGACAGAGACAGGATTGTGAGGATTTTAAGGACTGCTATCCTGTGATTCACAGAATTGAGGGGTAAAGGCCTTTCAGGCAAAGAAGCCAACATTAAAAGAGGAGTGGTTAAAGAAAAACTTCAGTATTCCGCATACTGCAGAATCCTAATGTGTCAGGCAGGAAATGGTGATGGGGAAGCTGGAAGTAAGCAGAGGCCTCATCGTGCAGGACCTCCTGTGCCAAGCTGAGGAGCTCTGGACATTGGAGATGATAAATTTCACCCTGCCGTATAACAGGTTACCAACTTGGAGGGAACAGGTGACATCACACCAACTACTAGCTATGAGGCCTTGGCCCTGTCATTTCCACTTTCAGGGATGGGACTGTTTATTTGGTAAAGGGAGTGCTTGAACTAGGTGGCCTCCAAGACCATTCCTTCCTAGATCTGGTTCTAAAGTTTAATGAATCACTGTGAAACCTTGCAATAAACTAATTAGTAGAAAACCTTTCTCCATTTAACAAAAAGACAAAGATCTATTTTATGCACTTCATAGAAAAATTAAAAGACTCAAATAAAGAACCATAAATAATATGTATATAAATAGCCTTGTAAATCAGAAAAAATACTAAATGCAAATCAAAACTATGAAATGCTCTGCTATCTTACTCTATGCCAGACACTTAACCTATATTATGTCACTTACTCCCCAACAGCCTCTGAAATTGGTTATTTTCTCATGTCCAACATGAAGAATCCAAGGTGTGGTATATTAAATAACTTACCCAAGCTCCATGCTAAGCAACTTGCAATTTTTTCTGTCTTAAAGCTAATTCTCTCCTCAAGTTTTCAAGTACATTAGTATTCCCATATAAGTAAATGGAAAGAACATGCTATTTTGTGAGAATTCATATACTAAATTTACATAATATCCAATATTTCCTTTCTCAATTCTATATAATGTTAATGCTTCGCTTTGCATGCTTAGAAAAATGGGAAAACATAACAAAGATAGCTTTTAGCGACTGAATTACTGTTTATCCAGAAATTAGCTGCTCAGAATAAATGAAATTGTATTTACAACTGCTCAGAATGTACCCAAATGCTTTTAAGAAGCCCAAAATGCTTTTAAGCAGTCACTGTAAATTTATTCATGTGTTATAATAAGCATTGGAACACCGACAGAAAAAAAAAGGATTATGCTAAAATTAAATTAAGAGGCTCCTTAAAATAACAATCCACAAGGCAACCCTAGACACTAACAAATCCTGGTTTCTTCAGGATTATTTCCAAGAAAGAAAAATAAAGATCCTATGGCCTTGGTTGCTGCTGCCAAACAGAAAAGCAAATAATCAAGTGAAATAATCAAGACAGTTTCACTGATTATTCACAGGAGATGTGACGGCTTGGTTAAGCTGTTAGCTTTTTCTCCTATTGGATCTTTTTTCCTATAACGAAAACCTTAAACAAAAGTATTTCCCCTACATCTAACACAATCATTTAATTCTATGTTAAGCCTTTTAGGTTTCCAATTAGTGAGAGATACCTGATGAGTGTGGCAGCAGGAGGAACAATGAACACAGAAGCCAGAGACATGGGATGGAAAATGCATGTAGTGGTCCCAATCTTAATCTAATGAAGGGTCTCAAACTTGAATGTGCATTAGAATTCCCTGCAGGACTTATTAAATCACATACTACTGGGCCTCACCCCAGAGGTTCTGGTTCAGTAACTCAGGAGTGGGGTCCAAGAATTTACATTTCTATTACATTCCCTGGTGAAACACTCTGAGAACCGTAGCTATGCTTGATTTTGAAAATGAAGCCCCATGTGCAATTTGTAACCAAAAATTAGCCTCATTGTTTATAGAGGACTGTCCTTCAGGTGTGTGATTGATAGTTCATGAACAGAACATTTTCCTTATTTGGTAAAAGTAAAACTAAGCAAACCTTAATAGTGAACCGAAAAAACTAATAGTGTTAAGCCAGAATTCACAATTTGAATTGTGATATGTATATAATTATATATGTTAAAATTAATATATTAAATAAATAAAATTTTTAAATCGTAGCATTTATTGGGAACTTATTATATGGCAAGAACTGTGCTAAGTATTTGATTTTCTATAAGGTAAATATAAAGTTTCATTTAATAGTCTTAAAAATCTAAGATATAAATGTCATTTATCATTGTTATTCCTAGTTTATAGTAATGAAACATGCTTAGGAAAATGCTTGGGCACGTGCCCAAGTTCATGCTGTTAATAAATGATGGAAGCAAACCTTGACCCAGGCAGTCTGATTCCAGAATTGGACTTCTATTGCCTCATAGTCTATGGCCTCATTAGTAAACAGCACTGTGACTATCAGAAATGAAAATTATAATCTCAAACTCTAAACCCAATAGGCAGAATGACAATTCATGAGATGAATATAAGTTCAGGACTGCACCAGGTACCAGAGCATCTATACCATAAGAATGTGTTATGACTAGGCCACTGAAAAATTAAAAAGGGAAAGCTCAGTATATAGAAAATGCCATTTTTAGGTTAGGATCCTTCCCAGGTTTTTCCCATTTTACTGAAATTTAAAATTCTATGTTAAATGAAACTCAACTAAAAGAATAAAATGATGCCTGGGCCTGAGAGTAAGGAAATGTTCAAAGAGCATAGAAAGCTCATTCACTTTCAGGATACACTAGAGCCTGCATTGTTTCCAAGGATAAGTTAGGGTCCAGCAGGTGGATGTTGCACACAGACAGGGCATCCAGGGGGAGATGTAATCAGGAGTTAAGGCAACAGACAGGAGTCATCAGAGAGAGGTGTCCACAGATGTCACGTCTGGGTCACCGTTAGAGAAAATCAGGGTGGCAGAACCAAAAACGGAAATTTCATCTTAGGGAATAAAACAGATGGAGATGGGATAAGTTGTGACTCAGAAGCAAGGGATGGAAATATCATATATTCCATCAATATATAACAAGAGTGACTGAATTATAAGTAAGATAAAAATAAAATAAAATTCACAGATATATAGTACTTGGGAATTTATTAGCCAACACTAAAGACTCTAACTAGGGTCATTAAATAGCTTGCCTACTACTTTGCATCAACTTGCAGGAGATCTACTGTGAGACTGCAGTCCAGGCCCATCTGCTAAAAATTCAGCAGGTGGCAACTGATGCAGAGATGACACAGGTGTGAATATTCTGAGCCACCAAGTAAAATAGTAAAAAGAATTGCAAGTGATCCAGAGCATTCTGTGGAGCTGGAGTACAAAAAGATTGCTGGGGCAATAAATATATTTGAAGGTCATGAGGAACTAAATTGAATGCAACCTCCAAATCTCCTAAATTTGAGATGAAATCTTCTCCAAACCCAATGCATACAGAGAGCAAGAAACCAAAGAAGGCAATTACCAAAAAAAACAAGCTTTCCAAGATTTTAGATTCCTAGAATTAAACTCTCTATCTTGGCTTTTGAATAGAATGAAAGTGGGATTTTTTTTCCCCTTTTAAAAAGAAAGCTATGGAAAGGCACTAAAAAAAGCATTTCAATGATTTCTATCATATGCTTAGGAAGTTGAGCTCATTAAGAACTCTGTCATGTCAAAATCCACATTGCTAGCCACAGCAGGCTTTGTAAATTGTAGTAAACAAAAATAAATCTCTATAGTCCTTCTAACACTTTCATTTACATAGGATTGAGAACATATACAAATATTGTACATATATTGTTGAAAATATGAAAAAATATTTTGGTGGAATTATATCAAACTACTGATAACTCCAGATTTTCTGACATCAAGATGTGTCATATAACTCTCCGAAAGGGCTCATCAATATGTACCCATCTATAATGGAGTCATGTAATGAATACTATCTAATTGTCCCTGTAAGATTTGAGAATCCAGAAATGAATGGCTTCAAGAGTCCAACCCATAAGTCCTCTTATTGGAACACAGGCTGAATAGCTACCTAGTTGTTTAAAGAGACTATTCAAATTTAATAGGAGCTATTTACATTGGGTTATTCAGAGTCTTTTTAAAACACCAAACCACATATGACAAACCCACAACCAACATCATACTTAATGGAGTAAAGACAAAAGCATTTCCACTAAAACTGGAACAACACAAGGGTGCCCACTGTTACCACTTCTAGACAACATCATACTGGAAGTCCTAGCCAGAGCAATCAGGCAAGAGAAAGAAATAAAGGACATCCAAAGTGGAAAAGAAGAGATCAAACTATCCCTCTTTGATAACTATCCCTCTTTCATAAATAAATTCAGGAAAGTCTCAAGATCATTTCTATACACAGTATACTAATAAGTTCAGTAATATCTCAAGAGCATTTCTATATAGTAATAACAGTCAAGCTGAGAATCAAATCAGGAACTCAAAAGCATTTCTAATAGCTGAAAAATAAAATAAAACACCCAGGAATATACTTAACCAATGAGGTGAAAGTTCTATACAAGAAGAATTACAAAACACTGATGAAAGAAATTGTTGATGACACAAACAAAAGGAAAAACATTTCACACTCATGGACTGGAAGAACCAATATTGTTAAAATGGCTATATACTCAATGTGATTTATAGATTCAATAAAATTTCCATGAAAATACTAATGTCATTTTTCACAGACTGAGAAAGAACAATCCTAGATTTCACATGGAATCAAAAAAGAGCCCCAATAGCCATAACTGTCTTAAGCAAAAAGAACAAATCTGGAGGCATTATATTACCTGACTTCAAATTATATTACAAGGATATTTAATCAAAACAGCATGATGTTGGTATAAAAGTAAGCACATAGAGGAATAGAACAAAACAGAGAACTCGGAAATAAAATTATACACCTACAACCAACTGATTTTGACAAAGCAGAAAAAGACAAACTAGGGAAATAAATGGTCCTGGGAAAATTGGATAGCCATATGAAGAAGAATAAAACTGAATCCCTGTCTTTCACCATACACAAAAATTAATTCAAGATGAATTGAAGGCTTAAATGTAAGACATGACACCATAAAATTCTAGAAGAAAACAGGACTTTCCCATGTAGTGGTCATGGTGCCCCCACCTCATACTGATGTCAGATGCAAGAGCCAGTGCTTCAGTAAGAAACAGCATCACTGGAGACATTCAAGCAAAAGTTGGACAACTTTGCCAGAACAGAGAGGAAACTCATGCATCAGAAAAAGTGACTAATAAACGTACTAAGAAAATATGCTGCACGAATACCAGAATCTAATCAGATAAAACAGGTTAAAGAATTTCTTGAGACCTACAATAAACTAATAGAAATCTGATTTTTTTTGGATGTGTTAAAGACTTCAAATTAAGAGAAATAAAACCTAAAGAGGCCACCTATTCAGAATATTGCTCACAGAAATATTTTTAAATGATACAAAGATTATCCATGAGATTTCAGGAATATCATATTCAGCAGAATGAAGCTCTGGCAACCAAAGCAGGACCCCTTGGCCAGCTACAATAAAGAAGTTCTGATAGAAGGACTTTCAAGGAAAGATTGCCAACAGCTACTGCAATGGAAATGAGGATTCATCTGATAGAATACCCTGAAAGCAGTAGCCACCATGTTAAACCATCTGTCCTGACTGGCAAATGGAAACCACCAGAGAAACAAAATTGCTATTTACCAGTAATAATCAAAATAGAAGGTATTTTGTTCAATTAAAATAATAAGATTCAACATCTTGGTCACTTGATTAGAAAATCAAGCCATTGTTTCTTTAATTGTGACTATTAATTTTAAAGCAAAATATGTGTTCAATCATGTATGAAATAGGACAAAAAAATTATTAGTAGAAGTACAATAAACAAAAAGAAAGAGAACAGGAAAAACTCTCTGGACATTGGCCTAGGGAAAGAATTTATTAATAAGACCTCAAAAGCACATATAACAAAAACAAAAATAAATAATGGGACTTAATTAAACTACAAAATGTTAACACAGCAAAAGAAACAATCAGCGGAGTAAATAGACAACCTATAGAAGGAGATAAAATATTCACGAACTACAGATCTCACAAAAGACTAATATCCAGAATTTACAAGGAACTCAACAAATCAGCAAGAAAAAAGATTATTAAAAAGTAGGCAAAAGATATAAACAGACATGTTTCAGAAGAAGAGATACAAATAGCCAAAAGAAAAATACGAGAAATGCTCATCACTTATCATCAGGGAAGTACAAATTAAAACTAAAAAAAGATACCACCTTACCTTTGTCAGAAAGCCATTATTAGAGTCAAAAAATAGTAGATGTTGGCATAAATGTGATGAAAAGGGAATATGTATACATTGCTAACAGGAAGATAAATTAGCATAACCTCTCTGGTAATTCCTCAAACAGCTAAAAGCAGACTATTTGAAACAGTAATGCCACTACTAAAAAAGACACATGCATTCATGTTTATCATATCACACTTCACAACTGCAAAGATATGGAATCAACCTAAGTGCCCTTCAACTGATGAGTGGATAAAGAAAATGTGAAATATATATAGACCTTTTTGTTTTTTCTGCTGTGCACTGGAAGAATAAGAGATGTCTTGGGCACACATTAAATATACAAACACTAACAAAAGCTGATTAGAAAAAAAGAAGGTCACACACATTTTTCATGATACCCAACACCACAGATAAGCCAAAAAAAGACCTCAAAATCAGCATGTGGCTATAGGTTGGATACCCCTGATTTAGATGGTGAGGGTAGGACTTTAAAACTGATGAGATTTAGAAGATAATTTGATGTTTGAGTTGATCAGGCAATGAGTTAAGATTTTTGGAGATGTTGAGATGAGCTATATGTATTTTGAATATGGATAAACATAAATCATCGTGAGGGCTGGGAAGGAACACTGGTAAGTGGAATAATGACCTTCCCCCAAAGACATCACAGACTAATCCAAAACCAGTAAATATGTTACCTTACATGGCAGCAAGGATTTTGCAAATGTGATTAAGAATTTTGAAATGGAGAGGTTATCCTAGATTATTCAGGTGTGCTGATTATAAACACAGAATATTTATAAGAGGAATGCTGCAAGGTCAGAATCATAAAAGGAGATAAGACGAAGGAAGCAGAGAGTTAGAGAAAGAGGTTTAAAGATGCTGTGATGCTGGCTTTGAAGATGAAGAAATGAGCCATAAGATAAGAAATGCAAGTGACTTATAAAAGCTGAAAAAGATAAGGAAACAGATTCTCCCAAGAGTCTTCATAAAAAAGCACACCCCTGCCAATACCACAGTTTTCAGCTCAGGGAAAGTTTTTTCAGACTTTTGACCTTGAGAGGTTTATAAGATAATAAAATTACATTGTTTTGTTCCAGTAAGTTTGTGATGATTTATTATAACAGCAATAGGAAATTATAATAATGGTAAGCAAAAATATAGGCAAATAAAACTAACTTCCCTTTTCTCCTTGATTTATAAATTATGTTTGACGGTTGAAACAAAAAGTATAACACTGTATAATATGTTCCTCAATGTCTGAAAAGAAATATTTAGAATACAATTATATTACAACAAAGGAAAATAAATGATGTAAAGGAAAATGAAGTTTGTATACTTCACTTGAACTGGTAAAATGATGGCACCAGTGGACTCTGATAATTAATTTATGTATATAGTGTTATGTCTACAGCAGCACTAAAAGAGCTACTATATAAAAGGATATACAACTCAAAAACACTATATATAAATCAAAGCAAAATCCTAAAAAACATTCAAGTAACCATATTAAAGCAAATAAAAGAAAAGAGAAAAACTAAAAACAAAGAACAATTAGAAAATTAAAATAGCTGGCTTAAATTCTAACATATCAATAATTACATCAAATGTAAATGCTCTAAATATACCATTTAATAGAGATTGACAAAGTGTATTTTAAAAACATAACCAAAAACAATCAGACAACAAAACTTTAAATAGCAGGCTTAAATTCTAACATATCAATAATTACATTAAATGTAAATCATCTAAATGTAAATTACATTAAATGTAAATGATCAATAATTATATTAAATGTAAATGCCAATTTATAGGCAGAAATTAACAAGGTGTATTTGAAAAATATGACCCAACTATTCCCAGGAACCTGCCTGGCAAAGGTTATTAGAGACCCTGGGAGTAGACCGGTGTGAGATGGAAAAAAAGAAACAAAGAATAGCCGGATCAGGAGAGCTTTTCCTCAATAGGAACAAGCAACCTCAGCTTTATTGCACAGCTTTATATACAGTAGCTTGAAGACACGATCTTGTCATAAATGCCTAGCTTGATTAAAAACAGCCTAGGGGCAAAATAGCATTCTCAGCAGTCTGTTGTCACCAAAGGGGCATGGTTCCAATCTAATATGGTTCAGAAACCAGCCATAACAGGAAAACCACTGAGCCCAGGTTTGCACTTGGTCCTTGACTTGAGTACATTTCCTCAAACTGAGTGGCCTTACCTCCCAGGTCAGCTCCCAACAAACTATATACTATGAACCTAGTCAGGTTAAAAGTAAAAGAATGGAAAAAGATCTGGCATTAATCAAAGTTAAGCACAAAATGTCTATATTAATATCAGATAAAGTAGACCTTAAAGCAAAGAAAATAAATACAGAATGGGATATTATATAATGATAAAAGTGTCAATCCATCAAGAAGACATAGCTATCTTAAATTCAAGTATGTATCAAATAACACAGGTACAAAATACGTCAAACAGAAACTGATAAAACTAAAAGAAAAAACAGACAAATCCACAATTTTGGCTGGAGACAGCATCCCTCTCTCAGCATCGGAAAGAACTAGACAGAAAATTAGAAAGAATATGAAAATCTCAATAACACCATAAACTATAAAACAAACCAGTAAATTTAAAAGAATTAAAATCAGGATGATGCCTGTGGCTCAAGGAGTAGGGCGCCAGCCCCATATACTGGAGGTGGCGTATTTGAATTGCAAAAAAAAAAATAAAAATTAAAATCATATAAATAGTGCTCTCTGATTGCAGTAAAATTAACTTAAAAATAAATAATAGAAAGATAACAGGAAAATCTTCAAGTACTTGGAAACAAAACAACACATTTACAAATAATCCATGAGTTAAAAAGAAGTCTCAAAGGAACTGAAAAGTATATGCATATATCAAACTAGATGAAGATGAAAATAGAACAAAGTTTGTAGGATAGCATTAAAGCAGCACCAAGAGCCAAATTTATAAACTAAATGCATATATTAGAAAATAGAAAAATCTCAAATCAACAATCTAAACTCTCACCTCAAGAAGATAAAAAAAGAAGGGCAAAATAAAACCAAAATAAATAGGAAGAAGAAAATAATGACTAAAAGCGAAATGCAATTAAATTGAAAACAGGAAAATAAATAAAACCTTGAAAGGGCCAAGAAAATTGCCAAACCTCTAACAAAGCTGACAAAGAAAAAGAGAAGACACAAATTAGCAATTTAGAAATTAAACAGGGATATCACTACATATCCTGCAGATGTCAAAAAGGACATCTGAGAGAATACTATGACCAATTCCAAAAATGTGGATTTGACAACTTAGATAAAATGAGCTAATTCCTTTAAAAGCACAACATATGAAAGAGATTGTTCAAATAACCCTATGACTATTGATGAAACTGGATTCATAATCCAAATTTTGACCAAAAAACACATTCTCAGATGTTTTTAACCAGAAAATTCTACCAAATGATTAAAGATTTAACACCAGTTCTACACAATCTCTTTCAGAAACTAGAAGAGACAATAGCACTTCTCAATTCATCATAGAAAATTAGTATTACCCTTATACAATATCAGACTAATAAGTGCTAAAAAAAACCTAGAAAACTACAGACTGATATTCCTCATGGATATAGAAGCAAAAGACTTTCAAATAATATTAGCAAATAGAATGAACAAAATATAAAAAGAATTCTATATTATTACCAAGTGAAGTGTCACTTGGGACACCAGGGATGCAAGGCTGATTCAGTATTTGAAAATGAATCAATATAATCTACCATAGAAACAAGGTAAAGAAGAAAAATTACAATGATCATATCAATCAGTGAAGAAAAATCATTGACAAAATTGAACCCCCATTTAAAATATAATATGAATAGTGAGTAGAGAAAATAACTGAAAAGTGATGAAAGAATTCAATGTATTAAATTCAATAAATAGAAAGATACATTATGTTCATGGATTAGAAGACATGGCAAAGATGTCCATTTTCCCCAAATTGATATACAGGTTTAAGGCAATTCTCCTCCAAATATCAGCAAGATTTCTTTTTGTAGATATATGTAAGATTATTCTAAAATTTATAGAGAAGGTAAAGGAACCAGAGTTGCAATAATAATTTTGGGAAAGGAGAATAACGTGAAAGGAATCTATTTACTGATTTCAAGACTTATAGCTAGGCGGTGCCTGTGGCTCAAAGGAGTAGGCACCGGCCCCATATGCCAGAGGTGGTGGGTTCAAACCCAGCACCAAAAAACTGCAAAATAAAAAGATTTATAGTAATCATGACTGTGTGGTATAAGTAGACCCACACAAACACATCCAACTGATTGTTGATGAAGGCACAGAAGTAATTCAATGGAGAAAACACAGCATTTTCAACAAATGGTGCTGGAACAAATGGACATGTAGAGGCCAAAAAAATAAAAGAAATATTAACCTAAATTTTATACCTTATACAAAAATTAACTCAAATTGACCACAGGTTTCAATGTAAAAAGTAAATCTATAAAATGTCTAGTAAAAAACATAGTAGAAAATGTTCGGGATCTAGTGATAGGCAAAGTTCTTAAACCTAACACCAGTAATGCACTGTTCATAAAAGGGAAAGCTGATAAACTGAATTTCATCAATATTAAAACCATCCCTCTGCGAGAGACCCTGAGAAAAAGACTAAAGGACAAGGTACAGTGTGGGAGAAAATAGGTGCAAACCCCGTATCCAACAAAGGGCTACAACATAAAGTATCTAAAAATCTTGCAAAACAATCCAGTTAGAAAATGGGCAACAGGTATGAAGAGATATTTTCACCAAACCAGATATATAGCTGACAGATACATGAGAAGAGATTTAATATCTAGCCTCAGGGAAATGCAGGCTAAAACCACAATGAGATGTCAATACATAGCTATCAAACGACTAAAATAAAAAATGGTAACCATACCTTATGCTGGTAAGAATGTGAAGATATATGTGATACAAGTGTGATACAGATGAAAATGTAAGTATTGAATGTATAATTGGGTTACCTCCCACTGCTGGTGGGACCGCAGAGCAGTACACCTACTCTGGAAGAATTTGGTCATTTATTTTAAAAACCCAAACTTATAACTACCATACTGCCCAATCAATTGCACTCCTGGGCACTTATCTCAGAGAAGTGGAGATTTACGGACCCACAAAAACCTTACACTGATGTTTACAACAGTTTTATTCACAATAACTAAAAACCAGAAATAATTCTGATGGGCTTTGATCATAAATGATTTAAAAAACTGTAGTACATATCTACCATGGCATACTTCCCAGTACTAAAAAGGAACAAATCATTATTACGTGGCAACAACCTAGATGAATCGCCAAAGAATTATGCTGTGTTTAAAAAGTCCAAACCCAAAGGATATATACAGTATTGTTCCCTTTTTATAACATTCTTGAAGCGACAGAATTATAGGAAGGCAAATCAATTAGTGGACCTAGGGGTTAAGGAAGTGGACAGGAGGGAAGTGGATGTGGTTACAAAAGGGCGACCTGAGGGACCCTTGCAGTGATGGAAAAGTTCTCTATCGCAACAGAATCAGTGTCAATATGCTGGTTTTCATATTGTCCTGGAGTTTTACGAGATCCTACCACTAAGGGGAACTGGGAAAGGACATAGAAGGCATCTCTGTATTTTGCCTTAAAACTGCATGTAAATAAATACACATTTTTATTTCAAAATTTTAAAATTAATTTTTTTTAAATGTACATTTAAGTTTATTAGTAGGGTAGATCTCATGTTAAGTATTCTTATAGTCTTGCCCCCCAACAAAATGTTAAAGGGGGGGAGAAAGAAAAAAAGAAAGGAGAGAAGGTGAAAGGGAAGGAAAGAGGGAGGAGAGAAAAGGTGAGGGGGAGGGAGAGAGGGAGGAGGGAAAGGGAGGGAGGATGGAAGGACAAGAATTCCCGATGATATCTTTTTTAAAGTGCACACTCCATGGCCCCAGTCCCAAGGAGTCTCGTTCACTCCGTGAGGAACAGGACTCAGAAATCGGCATGTTTAACACACATCTCCTCATGTTTTTCATAAAATGTCCATAGACTGCAGGGGCAGGAACAGTGGAACATAAAGCTATGCTCAGAGATAACAGAATGTGCCTCCAATCAGATTGCTTCCTGTAAGTCAGCTCTGCTACTGCTATTGGGCAGAAAGCAAAACCCTTCAGAGTCAGAACTGCTGTGTCCAGGCTCTGCTCTGTCACCAGTCAGCTGCTTTCCAATTTCCAGACCACATGACAAAGGCCCTCCTCCACAGAGAACTGTCCACAGTGTGAGACTCTGGCTGCAGGGAGTTCGCTCTTATAGTTATTCCCTCAGCAGTGGATTGGGGGAACGCCTGTGCTTTGTGGTTATGAAAAATGTGAAAAGCGGGCTATGATCTCCTTTGTGAATAAAATTTATCCAGCAAGTAATTTACCTACAAATTCTGTCCAGAAAACATAAGCGCAAATTATGTTGCCACTACTCATATTTCAATAAATCTTTACTTGTTCCTCAAAAGAAAAATCAAAATTACATCTTTCTCAAGGTGAATTTCCCTTTCGGAGGACATGAAAACATAGAACATATTCTAATCATGTGAAGCACAAGGTGTAATTAGAAACAGGCGACTGTATGAAACTTGATGTTGGGCTGATGTAGAAGAGTAAGGTCTATGTAGAGCCATAAAGAAGACACTCAGAAGGGGAAAAATGAGACTGTCTTTGGATTTGAAAAGACTGTAATCTAGACATTGCCTAAACTATATGTCTATTTTATGGCTTTGGGGTTTTATTTTGATTGGAATATATCAAGGTCAGAATATAATCTTAGATCAAGAATGATAAGGGTGGCGCCTGTGGCTCAAAGGAGTAGGGCACCCGCCCCACATACTGAAGGTGGCCGGTTCAAACCCGGCCCTGGCCAAAAAGTGCAAAAAAAAAAAAGAATGATAGATAATACACGGGGATGCTACATATTTACAGGAATCACATCTCTCCTTCCCCATGCCTGAAGATACAGTCTGCTTGACAACACTAAGTAAGGGTGTTTAAAGGTTATAGTTTCAGGTTAGCAGGATAAAATCTACTATCAAGAGAAGGGAAATTCATTGGGTTAAACAACAAACGTATAAAATGTATTTGTCAGAAATTTGGGGGAATAGTTCATATAATTCTTTTACAAAATCACAATGTATTATATGGAAGGAGCCTTAGATAAGCATGATTCCATCCTTAAGAGGAATATGTCTTGGTCAGTAAAGCACAAGACAAGAGAATTATACATCTTTGTATATATTTTATACAGCTTTGACATCTGTTATCACAAGTGAATAGGCAGCCCTGGGGGATATGTGAATACAGAGAACAATTACCAAGGTTGTTTTTTTTTAAAGATTTGATTTTTTAAAAATCAAGTGTATACCAGTGAATTTGGGGATCACAATATCTTCCTCTCCTTAGCCAGGCTGTAAATAGTATAAATAAACCACAAGTTCATGAGTTAAAATGGCCTCATCTTTCCTGTCTGGAAGCATCTCCTTCCTGGATGTGGCAGAGCCGACTCTCCTGGCAGTTTTTGTGAATTAAGTTTGGTGACATTGTTCCTTTGGTAACATGGTTGCATTGTTCCATCAGAGAGTCTACCTGGCTAAGAGAAGAAGGGACATATGTATATATAGCATAGTGTGTTATTCCCAGCTTAGTCATGTCAAAGAACATAGAGACCACTCCCTACCCATTAGGGTGACTATTACCAAAAACAGAAAGTAAGTGTTGGCAAGGATGTAGAGAAATTCAAAATCTTGTGTACTATTAGAGTATAAAATGGTGGAGCTGCTATGACAGGATTTTTATAAAATTTCCACTTAAAATATTTCAACATTTTTTAATGAAGCTGTTTAGCCATAAAGAAGTTGTATGCATGGATAGAGTTAAGATGGTTTTATTCAATTCCTATTCAAGACATTTTAATGATGATCTCTATAAATTCTTGATGAACATCATCAATGAAAACTTTTTGTCTGACTAGCAGGTGATTAAAAAAAGAAATAAAACGCTTTTATGCAACCTTTTAGAAATTTACAGCAGTTGAGATTATATTTAAGGAATTTAAGAGCTCTTCCATTGATAAACATCACTGGTCAAGTTCTTATAATAACATGAAGATATTTTAAATCCAATTGAACTTTTCATATCAAATATTTCAAGATACCAATGAAGTCCTGATTTGTAGACCACATGTATTCGTAAAACAAAATCCTGAAGCTAGCTTGAACATAAGTAAAAGGGCCCATCCATAAAGATTGGGGACAGAAATATTTGATATTGACACAAAAGGGTGTCTTTATTCCTTCCTGGAGTTAAAGTCACAAGAGACCTCTTTCCAGCCCCCAGCCCCACCCTATCCTATGTTACCTTAATGAGTACCCCTGGGCAGTGCCCTTAGGAGACCTGGGACATAAGATTCTCTGGTGGTCCCCAGACTGCCTGTGCACAATGACCTGTGGAACCCCTGCAGCTGGCTGTGGAAATGTTGAGCAGGTAGGTATCCCCCATCAAAGAAGCCAGGCCAGATGCTTGCCAGAGTCCTTCCCTATCCCCACACATGTGGGGCATCTGCTATCAGGCCTTCTTCTCCTGGCCACCCTCTGAGAAGCCCCAGATAAGACACTTCTTCCAGAGATAGCTGCCTTCCTAAGGGCTGAGGGGACCAACATTTCAGCATGCCATGGCAAACCCTATAGAAAGTTCTAGGATAGATATAAAACAACTACAGTAGAACCTCTACAAGGGACTGTAACAAACTGGTCAACATGTGGAGGTGGTTGACATAAGGAACTAGGCCTACTCTACTGATACGTACATGTGATGTATGTCCAGTCCATGAAAAGGTCAACTTAAGAAGGGTAAGGTGATGGTCAACTATGGAGGTTCTATGGTATTTTGACTAAGAATGACATGTAAGTTCATTCTTTCACCAGATGCACAGATGTACTGACATTCAGTGCTTGTAGAGGAACGTTTCAGTATCTCACCTTTCCTGTCTAAAGTGAGACCCGACACCAGACAGAGATGGCTCCTAGCTGTCTGTTGTGAATGTCAAATGAGCTTCTGAACCTGAATGAGAAAGACAAAGATGCAGATGAAACTACTAGAACATAATAGCATCCCCTGACCCATTCATCCAAGTACTACGTAGTAAGTGCTCCTCATGTCCCAAGAAATGTTTTAGACACTAAGAATAAAGTTAGAAACAAAACAGATGAAACTTCTTCCCTCATAGAATTTACTTTCCACAGAGAAATATATTTTTAAGTAATGATAAAGAAATTATATAATATTAAAATATAATATGTTACATGGAGAAAAAAATAAAATAGCTAGAGGAATAGAGTGCTGGAATGGAAGGAACTTGGGGGAGTTTGCAATTTTAAACATGGTGGCCAGAAAAGCCTTGCCAAGAAAGGGATGTCCAAGCAGGACTTGAAGAAAATGAGGAAACTGGCCGCAGGACTATCTGGGAGGTAGAAAGAGGGAGAGCGTGCTCGGCGTGTTCAGGGGACTGAGCAGAGCAGACAAGGGAGAGGGCAGTGAGCAGGAGGTTCCATCTTCACATAGGGTGTGAGATGCTGACTGTGTAGAGCCTGGTAGGCCCCTGGATTCTACACTCCCCAAACCAGGGACCCACCAGAAGGTATTAAGTGAAGGAAGGACATGAGTTAAGTTTTACTAAAATCACTCTGCATGTTGAGAATGACCATATGCAGGCAGGATGGCATCAGAGAAGCCAGAGAATTCAGCGGTGGCTGCAGTGACACAGCTGAGCAGTGCCAGTAGCTTGCACCAGGGGAGTAACAGTGTAGGTGGCAAAAAGTGACCAGATGTCGGATCTTCTTTTCCATCCAGAATTTCCTGTTAGATTGTATGAAAGATGTGAGTGAAAATAGGAGTTAAGGGCAACCGCAAGATGTTTGACTTGAATGATTGAAAGAACAGTCATCATTTGTTGAGACTCAGAACAGGTTGAGGACAAGGGACCATCTAGAGATGAGTTTGGGAATGCTAAATTTTAAATACTAATTGTTACCCCAGTGGAGGTATGGAGTAGACACATAGATCTATGTGTCTGGGGTTCAGGGGAGAGGAGGCAAAAACAGACTTGTAGCAGTGAAGACGTGGAAACCACAGGAGTCTTACAACTGAAAGAGCATGTTTTGGAAAAGAATGAAAATAATAAATGTCTCAACCCCAAGAATGGGTTCTGAAAAGACTGATGTGACATTAGGAGATTTCCAATAATCTACCCTACAGTCAGAGAGGTTTTTATAAAATGCAGAACTAATTATGCCATTCCCCTGCCCAGAACTCTGTACAGCTTCCAGGCCCCAAGAATAAAGCCTAAGCTCCTTAGCATGGCTAGTGCCTTCACCATCTAGAACCTGCTTAATGGTTCATTCAGTGTCATCTTTTGCAATATCCTCACCCTCCTCTGACCTATAAAACCATTCTCCACTTCAAAGAGGCTGAATGACTTTTTTAAAGTCAATACTTCCTGCTACCTCTGACTTTTCCCTTTTATGTCCTCTTACCCACACTAACCCATGTTGCTCTTTTAAGTTTCAAATTAGATGTTATTTTATACTTTATACTACCCCTAACCCTTAGGCCCCAGACCGGTACCAGTCCCTGGCCTGTTAGGAACTGGGCTATACGGCATGTGGTGAGCAAGCTTCATATGTATTTACAGCCTCTCCCCATCCCTAATATCACCACCTGAGCTCCATCTCCTGTCCCACCCCAACCCTCTACCCCAAACTACCCCTTCGGTCCATGGAAAAACTGTCTTCCATGAAACTGGTCCCTGGTGCCAAAATGGGACCACTGTTTTAACCAACTAGGTAGTAGTGGGTTAATAGATTACGTGTCAGTTTCCTGTGGCTGCTGTAACAAATTGCTAGAAACGTGGTGGTTTACAACAGCAGAGATTTATTCTCTCCCAGTTCTGGAGAACAAACGTTGGCAGTTTCACTCGGCTGAAATCAAAGTGGGGGAAAGCCACACTCCCCCAGAGGCTCCTTTTCTTCTGCTGCTGGAGCATCCCCTTTCCAGGCCATCCCCCTTGTGGCCGTAGCCCTTCCAGAGGCCATCCGTCCTCCTTGGTTCATGGCTCTGCATCATGCTGTGACCACCGCCTTGTCATATTGCCTCTTATTTTTCTCTCACATCTCCCTCAGTCCCTCTTGGTGGATCCACCCACATAATCTAAACAATCTCCCCAACTTGAGATACTTCATCACATCCTCAAAGTCTCTTTTACCATACAAGGTAACATAGATGTAGCTTCCGTGGATCAGAACTTGGATATCTTTGCAGTCATCATGTGGCCTACTACAGTCAAGACTGGCTGTTCTGTTCATCACAATGTCCCCCAAAGTTAGTGCTGTGTCTGTCACATAATAAGTGCTCAAGTAATATCTTTGAATGGATAAATAAATTAATTTAATGACTTTTTAATCACTGGAATACTCCACTAATCTTCCTCTTAGATATAATGAGAGAGAAGTCATTACAATAATCCCCTTTATCTGTGGGTTCATTTTCCATGGCTTCAGTTACTTATGTTCCACCTCAGTCTGAAAATATTAAACAAAAAATTCCAGAAATAAGCAATTCACGAGTTTTAACTTATGCCTGGTACTGAGCAGCATGCTGAAATCTTATACCATCCTGCTCCAACCTGCCCAGTACATGAATCACTTCTTTACCCAGAAAAATCTGCCCATGCTGTATATGTTATCTGCCCAGTAGTCACTTAATAGCTATCTGGATTATCGTCTGATCAATAAATCACAGAAGAATAAGGATGAGTACAGTATAAAAGGTATTCACATGACTTTTATTACACTGTATTGTTCTATTTTACTATGAGTTATTGTTACTAATCTCTTAATGCACCTAATTTATAAATTAAACTTTATAAGAAAAAGACAGTATATATTAAGCAATGGTACTATCTATAGTTTCAGGCATCCACTAGAGATCTTGAAATGTATCCACTACAGATAAGAGGGGACTATTGTGTCTCTTACCAACTTATTTCTGGTAAACAAAGAAGTTTTTATTTGATAAAATGTAGCTTATTCTTTTAGTATCAGATATAACAAAGTTTATTAAACTGGGGGGGGGAATCCTTGGACAGGTTATTGAGATGAAATACAGCAAAGAGCACTGGGGTTCTTATCAAACTTAAATCTTACTATAAACTTCTAATTGCCTCCCCAAAATGCAAATAATAAATCCTTTTGGGAGGAACAGCGCTTGCTGTAGGAATGGTTAATGAAGGCTTGTGTGGGGGATTTAGTTACCAAGATTGAATGAGGTCCTGAGAGTCCAGATCCCGAGGACACCGGCGAGGCTTAATTTTCTCAGCTTTATCATCCTGAAATTCCCCCTTTCTGATTAAGTCCCAGTAAGTTTTCCACACACAGCATACAGTTCATTTAAAAGTTTAAATTTGTGAGAAAACCATATAGAGAAAATATAGAACAGAGCTAAGTAATTTCAAGGAGGGTGTGAAAACAGGCTGCTCTGGGCACAAGACCACCTGGAATGAAAACATTTCCCATCTTCCCTCCCAATTAAGGGCACCCAGCTGACTAACTACTGGCAAACATGATATAAATGATCAATGTATGTACAGTTTCTAATAAGCACCTTCAAAGGAGGAAGGCTGCTCCTTATCCCTAGCTAGAAGGTGGTATGATAACCAGAGTTGAAGCAACTATTTTAGAACATGAGGCAGCAAGTTAAGAAATAGCAGAGCAATAAGACAGAAGGCGCTGAATCCTGATAATCATGAAACTGCTATAAAATTCTGGATTACCCATTTCTGCTGTCCTCTATGTTAGACAAAAATATACTTTTATCTTACGTAAACTAATCTTACTTTGATTTTTCTGTGCTTGAGTCTAAATCTAATCCAAAGTGATTTAGATACCTAGAAGAGGGTGTTTCCCCAGTTTATAAAAATTAGGTATTGGCATACTAAATATGGTAGGCAGCAGGGGACAATTAGTTATTGCAGGGTGAAAATCTAGCGCACCGCCCCCCCCATGCATGATGGCACAACTTGATCAGTCTAAATTCTCGGCCAACTAGAAATCTGTTCACCCTACAAGGCACCTTGCAAAACAAGCTCAGCAGGGCTGTAACATTAAATTCAGAATGCTCGCAGCTGTTTGTTTCTTCTTCCCTCTTGCAGCAAAGTCCTACACGAGGAGGCTAAACTTCGACCACAGCTAGCCAGTCTGCAAGTAGAGATGGAAGGGAATTCAACTTTGCTAAAAGAGGCACCCTCTGCTTAAAGGCCAGCATGGTGGCTCACACTTGTAATCCTAGCACTTTGGGAGGCCAAGATGAAAGGATCACTTGAGCTCAGGGGTTCAAGACCAGCCAGAGAAAAAGCATACGCCATCTCTACGAAAAATTGGAAAATTAGCCAGGCATTGTGGCAGGTGCCTATAGTCGCGACTACTCAGGAGGCTGAGGCAGAAGGATCACTTGAACCTAGGAGTTTGAGGTTGTTATGAGCTAGGCTGATGCCACAGCGCTCTAGCCTGGGCAACAGAGTCACACTCTGTCTCAAAATAAACCAACCAACAAATAAATAAATACATAAGCCATAAGATTATATTGCTAGATAGAAAGAGTCTACTGTTTTTCAACACCTCGTTCAAAAGCAGCAAGGTGAGGTCGGCAGTGTGGCTAAGTAAAGGCTCTAACAGATTACACTTATGCCCACCACACAAAAGCTGTGTGTCTACTGGCAAAGATTATGCTAAAGATGTTTCCTTCACCCCAGACCCATTATTTCAGATAGTCACAAGAAAGTCATAAGAGAAAGGTGTAGGAGAATCAAAGAAACCAATAAATAAAGTAACTAGTTACTTATACATGGAACTGACCAGAAGAGAATAAATTGAAGGCCCATGTTTTGTGAGAGAAAATTATGTTAACTAAACTATTATGCCCAACCTGCAAAAGTCATATCAGTTACCTTTTGCTATATAATAAACTACCCCAAAGTTAGAGGTGTTAAACTACAACAATCCCTTGTTGTTGTTGTTGTTATCCCTCCTACTTCTGGAAAGTGACTATCCTCAGTCAGATGATTCACACTTAAAGTCTCTGATGAAGTTGCCATCAGACAATGGCTAGTGCTGGAGTGATCTTAATTGGTTCCTTATTCACAAGTCTAGTGCTTGACTCTGGCTGTTGACTGTGATGTCAGCTGACTCTGTAAGCTCAACAGGGCTGTAACATTAAATTCAGAATGCGTGTGCCCTCTGCAAGTGACCTGGGCTTCCTCATAATATGGAGACCAGTGTCCAAGAGAAGCAGCTCAGAGAGCCAAATAGAAGCTGTATCACTCTTTATAACTGAAGTCACATATGACATTCTGCTATATTCTACTGGTTGAGGCAGTCAAAAGGCCCAAGTTTAAGGACAGGTAACATGAATATTGCTTCTTGATGGGGAAATAACTAAATCATATTGCAAGAATAACTGGAAAGATAGGAAATATTGTTATAGCCATCTTTGGGTGGGCAGAGTCTGTAATTGTGTAGACTTTAAAATAGAATTCCTGCCACCCCCAAGGAAATAGTAGAAATGGTAAGTGATCTGAAAAAGTTCTATACTCCTCAGGAAAGGATTACTTATTATCTACTACTGTCCTCAAAGATATCCTTGCATGAAAATAGAAAAGAAGAAACTTTCCAGGAACAAAGCCAGAACCACAGAAGGCAATGGATAAGGGAATTTCTTTCAAAGAACAAAATCAGGGGCTTCCACATGGTTAATCAAGGAACTTACACCATACTATACTCCTGCCTCTAGGGAATTTATAATCTCTACTGGTAGCTGTCTCCTCACTGATTCTGATTAGGAGTTTTCATTTCTCATTTTTACCCAGCCAACTGGCCCCACAGAAAATCAACTCTATACCCCAGCAACCATTTGAGTTGGGTATTGGCACATAACTGAGTCCTGTGATGTAAAAAAATTATGTGCAACTTCCAGTAAGTGTCCTTGAATGAAGAAAATATGCCCTTCATTTATCCCTTCTCCTTGTTACTAACTATGAAATAAATGAGCTGCCTAGAATTCAAGTGGTTGTCTTGGACATGAGGCAGGACACATTACACTAGGGGAGTAAGCAAAAGGGAAAAAAAAAAGGGATCACAGCTCCTGGTGATACATTAAACTTCTGTATTAATCCTGAAATGCCCATTTCAATATTCCTTTATATGATAGACAACCACTTTCTTGTTCAAGCTGTTATTTGGGATTCTTCTGTTTCTAATAGCAAACCAAATCCTAATTGATGTAGCATATAGTTGAACAAGGGGAAATACTATAATAAGTAGATTAAAATGAATTTTAATTATATAACTACATCCTAGTACACACAAAATGGAATGACAAAAAGTGATTTAGGGATGTCTTCTGCCTCCTTATGGCAGCCAAAGATATGGCTTCAAAATATAAATCTGATCCTGTTACTCCTTAGCTTAAGAGTACCCTGTGACTTACCCTGAGTAAATACCCTTAACATGGTATAAAAAGCCCTGTGTGATCTGACTTGTTCTGCCCCTTCAATCCCATTTCCCCCCAAGTCCTAGTCCACTCTCTGAGGTCCAGCTTCACTGGCCTTTCAGTTCCTCTCACTCAGAACCATAGCTGCAGCCAGCAGTATGTACAATTGTTCCCCTAAGTACATTTTCCAAAATAGGTACTTATTTTCAAATAAAATTTTAACATAACAATTATTAAGATTATGGTTAATGCAAGCAAGATCATCGTATGTGTAAACTATCTGGCCCACCCCTAGGCTCACTCCCCAAATTTTAGACTCTAGCTCTGCCCTGGCTCACGCCCACTAAGTTCCTTGTCTCCAGGCTCTTCCATTATCTCTTATTCCAGATGATTTTTATTCATTTTTCATATATCAGATATTCTTGTCAAATTTCTCTGTATACTTGCTCATCATGTCCCATGACTTTCTATGATTATTTGATGATGTGTCAGTTTCCTCGTGGAATCATTTATATTCCTGTGAATATTTGACAAATGTCAGTTTTACCCCTATAGACTATGAGTTTCAAAAGTCAGAAAGTATGTTGGTTTTAGTTAAACAGTGCATCCCCAGAGTGGTGTACTGTGTCCTGCATAATGTAGACTATTAACAAAATACCTGTTGAGCTTCATTTAGAAGTTCAGTGAGACCAGAAGAATAAAAAAATGATAGGTTGAAAGGCAATGAAAGAGCTGAGGGAAAAGCACATAGTCACAGTGGCATGAACATGGATGCGAGTGAGGGGAAGGGCAGGTATTATAGTTATGTGCTACACAGCACTATTCTAGGTGATGGGAGAAATACAAGGAAGTGTAAAGCATGGTCCCTACCCTTAAGAAATGTACCATCTGGGGCAGGGGTCCCCAAACTTTTTAAACAGGGGGCCAGTTCACTGTCCCTCATACTGTTGGAGGACCAAACTGTGGGCCCCAGGATGAGTCAGCTGCTAAGCAGGACAGGCAGTGGCAGCAAAAACACCTGGTGGGCCAAATAAATGTCCTAGGTGGGCCGTATGTGGTCCGCGGGCCGTAGTTTGAGGACGCCTAACCAGGGGCATAATAAAACTTATGCAAAAGAAACAATAGTCAATCAACAATAAAAGGCAGAAAAAAATGTGTGACCAATAAACAATGTATCATACTATTTTGATGTCAAGAAAAATTAACACAGACTGGAAAAAAATCAGGGACAATAATAATTTTTGAAAACTTGCTATGTATCAGGGACCGTCTTAAGTACCTGACATACAGTATCTTACATAATTTTATAACAAGGTATTTATATCCTTATTTTAAAGATGATGTTCAAAGAGTTTAAACATACCTAAGTAACAAAGCTGACATGTGTAATGTCAGAATTTGCACCTTAGTCTATCCAAATTCAAACCAGTATAGTAACATCTATGTTTTAAAGATGCATATACAATTGGACTCTAAAGAATGCCATGAATTACACAGAGAAAGGGAGGGTATGGATGACAATCAAGGACAGAGTATAGGTGAACAAACCACAGAAGAAAGTCATGATATGATGATTGAATAGCTCAGATGAGCCATAGCTAAAGGATTCCTGTAGTAGCAGAATCCAAGGTAAAATTGGGAATAAAATTTGTGTCAGACTTAAGGGAGCCAAGTAATAGTAAAAAAAAAAAAAAAAAAAAGTATATTTGGCTTTTATCTTGTAGGCAACTGGAAGTTATTATAGGCATCTGTGTTGCCAGATAGAAAAATAAAAATGGTGGTATAGTTGGACTGGAGTGAGAAAATAAAAGAAACAAATTCAAATAGGAAAAGTCAGCATACTTGAGATCAAAGAATGTTAGGAATGAATATAATTATAGATCACTTAATACCAGAATTCATTTATAGATAGAGAACCTGCAGCCAAGACAATTGAAGTGACTTCCCCAAAATTGATAGAATTACTAGACTATTCTTTTCACTATGATGCAGCTATAGAAACAAAGGAAAAATGGAAGATGACTAGAGAGAAACCAGAATCAAAGATAACCCCCAGGTTTAAGGCCAGAATAACTACTGTAATAGATAGTGACATCATTGTCAGATAAAAGGTATTCAAGAAATAACCCTTGTGGCAGACAGACTCTAAAAGGGTCCCTCCAATGATCTCCACCTCCTATTGTTTGTACCCTTATATAATTCCCTTTTTGGAGTATGGGCTGGTCTAGCATCTTGGTTTTTACCAACAGAAGACAGTAGCACTTCCATGATTAGATTATAAGAGATTATAACTTTTGCTAGCAGAATTATTCCTTGCCTGCTCTGTAGAAGCTGCCATGCTGTGAGTTGCACTATAGAGAGGGCCACATAGCAAGGAAATAAAAGTGAACTTTGATTAATGGCCAAAGAATGGGAAGGCCCTTGGTTCAACAGCCTCAAGTACCTGAATCCTGCCAACCCATGTGAGCTCAGAAGCAAATCCTTCCCCGACCAAACTTTCAGATGACTAACTGATGACTTCATTGCAGCCTTGGTAAAAACCCTGAAGATTAGTACTCAGTTAAGTAGTGCCCAAATTTCTGACTCATAAAAACAGTAAGACAATAAATTTCAGCTGTTTTAAGCCACTAACTTTGTGTTAATTTGTTATGCCACAATAAACAATATGATACCATTTAAGAGAAAAAAATAAGTTTGGTTTGAGGTAATGGAGGAATCACATGTAGTTTCTATAAAAACAACCTAACAAAGGATGTGAAAGACCTTTATAAAGAGAACCATGAAACTCTAAGAAAAGAAATAGCTGAGAATGTTAACAAATGGAAAAACATAGCATGCTCATGGCTGGGAAGAATTAACATTGTTAAAATGTCCATACTACCCAAAGCAATATATAATTTTAATGCAATCCCTATTAAAGTTCCACTGTCATACTTTAAAGATCTTGAAAAAATAATACTTCGTTTTATATGGAATCAGAAAAAACCTTGAATAGCCAAGACATTACTCAGAAATAAAAACAAAGCAGGAAGAATCATGCTACCAGAAATCAGACTATGCCAGCCACGTACACCTGAGGTGGCGGGTTCGAATCCCCAGCCCGGGCCCGCCAAACAACAATGATGGCTGCAACCAAAGAATGGCCAGGCGTTGTGGCGGGCGCCTGTGGTCCCAGCTACTTGGGAGGCGGAGGCAGGAGACTCGCTTGAGCCCAGGAGTTGGAGGTTGCTATGAGCTGTGATGCC
>CAUYQV010047949.1:0-17954 GCA_963574575.1 Galagoides demidoff
CCCTACTCCTTTGAGCCACAGGTGCCGCCCCCAACTCAACAGTTTTTGAATAAACTGACTGATAAAACAGGATAACATAAGGAAGTGGGGGTTGACTCCAGTAACACAAAGACACGAGTATGTGCTGCTCAGTGACAATCACAAAGCCTCTTCCTTATCCAATACCCACCAACACACACACATACACACATAATATGTTGGCTCCTGGGAAGAATGAGTATCATGAAGTTGACAGGATAAAAGAATCACTTTCTGGTTCTGAGTGTTAGAAGGACACCATAGGCACCATGGGAAAACTAAGAGCACGCTCCATTCAGTTCTTACTCCCTTTAACTTTGGTCTGCATTTCATTTTAATGAATGGGAACAACTTACGTGTGGGCCTCCTATATAATTTAGTTTAAATTTCTGTTATTGGGCAGTGCCTGTAGCTCAAGGAGTAGGGCGCTGGCCCCATGTGCCAGAGGTTGCAGGTTCAAACCCAGCCCTGGCCAAAAAAACCCTGCAAAATCAATCAATCAATAAATAAATTTCTGTTATTTATTTCCATAAGCATGAACTTAACAATTATTTGAGAGATGTTGGTTTCTTGTAAAGGCACCATGAACAACCTGGTAGGTAACAACTTTTGTGTACATCATGATCACTTAAAATGCGTGTAAGAGAGCAGCATCTGAAGCCCTCAGTGTTTTGGGGATCGGGTCCTTTTCTGGTGATTGCAATTCTGGTGAAAAAGAATGAATAGTGCAAAAGCTCATTGGGGTCTTAGGGCAGATTTTTAGATCATATAGGAAAGGAAAAAGAGAACAGATTCTTTTTTTTTTTGCAATTTTTTTTTTTTGGCCAGGGCCAGGTTTTGAACCCACTACCTCCAGTTTATGGGGCTGGTGCCCTACTCCATGAGCCACAGGTGCCCCCAGAGAATAGATTCTTAAAGATAGCATTTGACCTTGGGCAAATTTTAAAAAACAAACAAAAAGATTGTCCACTGATGGACACTTAGGTTGCTTCCCGTATCTCTACTATTGTGAATAATACTGAAATAAACATGGGAATGCAGATATCTCCATGACGTGCTAATTCAAGTTCCTTTGGCTATATACTAGATTGATAGATCATATGGTAATTCTATTTTTAGTTTTTTAAGGAACCTCCATACAATTTTTCCAAAATGGCTGTGCTAATTTATATCCCCTCCCACAGTGTACAAGTGTTTCCTTTCCTCCATATTGTGATCAAAAATACAAACATATCTTTTTGATTATAGCTATTATAACAAGAGTAGTGATATCTTATTGTGGTTTAATTTGCATCTCCCCTCCAACTAGAGCTGCTGAGTGTTTTTTCATATATCTGTTTGCCATTTGCATCTCTTTTTTTGAGAAATGTTTGTTCAGGGCCTTTGCCCAGTTTTTAAAATCAGGTTATTTGTTTGCTTGAAGAAAATGTGTTATACACACAGGGAATACTATACAACTATTAACAAACAAGAAATCCTGTGGTTCACAACAACAAGGCTGGAACCGGAGGCTATTATGCTAAATGAAATACGCCTGGCACCGAAAAAACAAACATTATATGATTTCACCTATATGTGGAACCTGAATTTTTTTCTTTTGAGACAGTGTCTCATTCTGTTGCCTTGAGTAGAGTGCTATGGTGTCACAGCTCACAGCAACCTCAAACTCCTGGGTTTGAGGAGGCGATCGTCTTCCCTCAGCCTCCCAAGTAGCTGGGACTAGAGGTGCCTGCCACAACTCCCAGCTAGTTTTTCTGTTTTTAGTAGAGATGGGGACCCGCTCTTGCTCAGTCTGGTCTCAAACTCCTGACCTCAGGCAATCCACCTGCCATGGGCCTCCCAGGGGCTAGGATTACAGGCATGAGCCACCTCACCCAGCCCTGAAAAACTTGGTTTCATAGAAACAGAGAATAAAAAGGTGGTTACCTGAGGATGGGGTAGTAGAAAAAGGAGAGGAGGAGAAAGAGAAGATATTAAAGGATGCAAAGTTTCAGTTAGACTGGAAGAATAATTTTAGTGATGTATTGTACTGCATGGTGACTGCAGTTAATAATAGTGTACTGTATATTTCCAAACTGCTAAAACTATAGACTTTTAACATCCCTACTAGAAAAAAATAAGTTGGTAAGGTGATGGATATGTGAATTAGCTCAATTCAGTCTCTCTACAATGTACACATACATAGATCATATCATACCCCAAACCATCATATTGTACCCATAATTAAACAATTATTATTTTCCAATTAAAAATAAATTAGTTCAAAAAAAAAAAACTCCTGGCACGACGCCTATAGCTCAGTGATTAGGGCACGGGCCATATGCACCAGGACTGGTGGGTTTGAACCCGGCCAGGACCTGCTAAATAACTATGACAATAACAAAATAAAAAAACACCGGGCATTGTGGTGGGTGCCTGTAGTCCCAGCTACTGGGAGGCTGAGGCAAGAGAATCACTTAAGCCCAAGAGTTTGAGGTTGCTGTGAGCTGTGATGCTACAGCACTCTACCGAGAGTGACATACTGAGACTCTGTCTCAAAAAAAAAAAAAAAAATCTCCTATTTCCGACTACTTACCAGGAAATTAAATAAAAATTCTTTGTCCTGTTCAAAAAATAATTACTTGATAGCTGGTTGCTAAATGATTGTGAATCATTGGTAAAAATGACATGATCTGTGTACCAAAACTTAAGTGAGTCCTCTCTAAAATATTCTTTGCTTGTGGACAAATGAGAATTTTTATCTTGATTGTCATAGATATTTATTTGATTTTTGTTTGAATATTTCTCTTAGATCTTAAATCAGAAGGATGATTACATGTCCACCATCTAATAAACATTTTGGTGTCTAGTATTTCTTTATCTAAAAAACAAAAGCATGAAAAATGTAAAAATCACCCTTGAAAACCAAATACAATCCTAGAATCTCAGTAGTCCTTGACATTACATGCAAAAGTCTCTGGCTGGCATGAGTTTTTGTTAAAAGCTCCTGTGCTGGGCTGGGCCCAGTGGGTCACTCCTGTAATCTCAGCACTTTGGGAGGCTAAGGTAAGAGGATTGCTGATGCCAGGAGTTTGAGAGCAGCCTACAACATACGCATACTCCTGTCTTCATAATAAATAATTTAATTTGAGCCAGATGTGATGGCACACACTTGTGGGCCAGGTACTCGGGAAGGTGAGGTGGAAGGATTGCTTGAGCCCGGGAGATTGAGGTTGCAGTGAGCTGTGATCTTGCCGCTGTATTCTAGCCTGAGTGACACACCAGTTCCCTGTCTCGAAAAACATACATACATTGCTCATTGGATCTTACTATGAGAAATCACTGTGCTTGGTGTTGTGAAGAATAATAATAATAAGAATTCATGATACTAGACTTTTCATAATTCAGATGCACTAACTTTCAATCCAGCGCTTTTTCAAGTATAGCAAAGCCTCCCTTATGACATAATTACCTTATCCCAATTGCATATGCACTGAAGATAGAATATATAGCGTTAATAGTGTTAATCCCCAGTAGAACCTCCATGTCTTGCCCTTAACCAGGGCACTCCATTCTTTAAAGGGCCCTTCCCCTGGCTCTCCTCTGGCTGCATCTCTGTCTGGTCTATAAGGTAGCCACCTGGGCCCCCCTCCATCTAGAACAGATACTCTCTGCCCCCAAAGTTGGGAGTGTGCCCCCAGGGCTGCATGAGCTGACCCCCACCCCCCACCTCCCTGTGCTTATCCTCCTGGGAGCTGACCTAGCTGTCAGTGTGACCTTACTGGCCTCAGGAGTAGTTCTCTGGGGAAGCAGTTGATGATGCTCAGATGTGGCAGTTGAGCTGTCTACTTATACATGTGGTGCAGGAGAGAGAGAGCCTGGGCTGGGAAGCTGAGTGCACCTGCTTATTTTCTTGGCCTGGTCCTTCCAAATATCAGGGGTATGCTTGCTGTCAAGGATGCATGTCAAATTCACTTCTGATGAAGTAAACTTATCTGGCAATTTAGTTTTGAGTATGTGTCCAAGTTCTGTCTCCTTTTTGCTACCAGGGCAGTGCAATCCAAAGGTTCACCCTTGGTAGGACATTTATGGGAAGATAGAATAGGTCATTGTTTCTGGTTAAAAGTTAGTGTGTTCTTTTTTTGTTATTTTTATTTTTTAGTGCTTTGTAATATTTGGGGGGGGGGGGGCAAATATTACCAAGCACTAATATAAGCGCAGTGTGAATTAATTCATTCCACCAACCCTTCCAGGTGGACAATATTATTACAACTCTGTTCTGTGATGATGCAGCCAGAGCTGGAATGAGGAATGGCAGGGGTGGTGTTCAAATTGTAGAGAGTGGTGAACACTGACATATAAAGGGTTTGCTTATTCTAAAAGCCAGTTCACCAGGACATCACTGTACTTGACCCCACGTAGGGATACTCTGAAGCCTCTGAAAGTCCCCTCTGTAAGAGGTCTACATGGGGCTGGGGGAGGTTGTTGGTAGGCCTCACAGTTACTTCTCTTTTCCCCTAAATCAGCCACTTCCTTGCACATGTGTTGGTCCCTGCATGCTGAGCTCTCTCTCAAAGCCTTCCTTTCATGGAACCCAACCTGCAACAGCAGCTCTTAATGCTCTTAAACGTTGCAGATTATGGAGGCATTTTATTAAGAATGAGATTTTTCCCAGAAGGAGACTAAAAATGTATCAAAGGTTCTAACTCACCTCAAGAATGAGACAGGGGTTTTTTTTGTATTTTTTGTCTGTTTTTAGAGACAGAGTCTCACTTTATTGCCCTTGGTAGAGAGTGCTGTGGTGTTACAGCTCACAGCAACCTCCAACTCCTGGGCTTAGGTGATTCTCTTGCCTCAGGCTCCCAAGTAGCTGGGACCACAGGTACCAGCCACAACACCCGGCTATTTTTTTGTTGCAGTTTGGCCGGGGCTGGGTTTGAACCCGCCAGCTCTAGCATATGGGGGCCAGTGCCCTGTTCCTTTGAGCAACAGGCGCTGCCCCTCCCCTTTTTTTAAAGTACAGAGGGGGTCTCGATCTTTCTTAGGCTGGCCTCGAACTTCTGAACTCAAGGGATCCTTCTGCTTCAGCTTCCCAGAGTGCTAGGATTATATGCACGAGCCCCTATGCCCAGCCACCATTCTGTTTTAAAATTATTCTGATTATTCAGAGAGACTTTTCTGAGTATCACTGTATAAAGTTAAAAAGATAGTAGTCCACAGCTGGATAGTGTCAGTGTATCTATAATCTCAGCTACTCAGGCAGCCAGGGCAGGATTGGTTGAGCCCAGGAATTTGAGACCAGCCTCGGTAACACAATGAAATCTCATCTCAAGAAAGAAATAAACAACAAATAGAAACAAACAACAATAATGGTGGCCTTAATGTAAACTATGAATTTTGGGTGATAATGATGTGCCAATTAAGTTTCATCATTTGTAGTAAGCACACCACTGTGGTGCAGGGTTGATAGTGGGGGAGATTGTGTGTATGTAGGTGGGTGGGATAGGGAATATATCGGAATTCTCTGTACTTTCTGTTCAATTTTGTTATGAACCTAAAACTGTTCTAAAAAAGAGTCTATTTTGGCCAAGTAAGGCAGCTCATGCCAGTAATCCTACCACTTTGGGAGGCTGGGGTAGGAGGATTGCTTTAAAATAGGAGTTTAAGAGTAGCCTGGGCCATACAGTGAAACCTTTGGCTCTATAAAAATAAAACAAAAACATTACTAGCAGATTCCTGTAGTCCCAGCTACTCAAGAGGCTGAGGCAGATGGGTGGCTTAAGCCCAGGGAGTTGAGGTTATAGTGAACTCCAATTGGATCACTGTCCTCTAGCCTGGACAACAGAGTGAGACCTGGTCTCTAAAAAAAAAAAAAAAAGTCTAAAACACAAAAACCAAAAAAAGATGGTGGTAGGTAGGGCTTCTATTAGCAGACAGCCTTTTCAAGGGAGACATGAACATAAATATCTTACATTTAGAGGAGCAAAATGTCCCCAGCTGACAGACAGAAGCCCAAGAGTCTGCAGCTGCCCTGCTGAGATTCTTCTTGGCCCTAAATCTTTCATCCTTTTTCTGGGATCACCTGCTTAGTGGCGCTAAGGATCTGTATTACTGTATTTTGGTTAGGGTTAGGGTTAGGGTTAGGGTTAGTAAATCCAATCATTTTGTGAACATGGCTTTTTAATGCATTTTATGTGCCATGCTTTGTGCTCAGTGCACAATGGAAAAGCAATGACAAAACATGGGCCCTGCCCTCAGGCCTCACAGATGGGTGTAGCTTTTCTCAAAGGACAGTCTGCAGAGCACCTTCATGGACGTACATTTTGAGTCACTTGTTAAAACTGCAGAATCTGGGATGCTATTGGAGGTATACCTTTGGAATAAAAATCTGTGGGTGTGTCACCCAGGAATGTGCACTTTTAATAAGCACTCAAGAACCTTGACACTCAAAATGCAGCTTCACCTGGAAGTTCATTAGTGTTACAAAGGCCTCATCCCAGACCTACTGAATTACTATCTGCATTATGACAGGATTCTCACCTATTAAAATTTGAGGAACACCATCCTAGAAGATTCTGTTACATACTGAATTTTGAAAGCCATTAATCTAACCTCAGATTTATTTATTTATTTTTATTTTGAGACAGAGTCTCACTTTGTTGCCCTCAATAGGGTGCTGTGTTGTCATAGCTCACAGCAATCTCAAACTCTTGGGCTTAAGTGATCCACTTGCCTCAACTTTCCGAGTAGCTGGGACTATAGACACCCATCACAACACTGGACTTTTTTTTTTTTTTTTTTAAGAGATGGGGGTTCTCGCTCTTGCTCAGGCTGGTCTCCAACTTCTGAGCTCAGGTAATCCACCCTCCTCGGCTTCCCATGGTGCTAAGATAACAGGCATGGTGAGCCACCAAGCCGGCCCCTAACCGCAGACTTTCGGGTATATAGATGAAGGCTGTGCCGTGTGAAGAGTGCACTTATAAAGGAACACCTGAGTTCTTCCAGGAGTCTGCGTGCACAAAAGGAGCAGGTTTCCCAGTCAGGGTTGATTTCCAGGAGAGGTGCTTAAAAGAGCAAGGACAAGTTTGCCAGGCTAAAGTAAGGGATGGGGATAGGAGTGAGAAATCGGAGGTAATCACATGTTCAAAGTCTTAAGGCAAAAGAGGATCCTGCAAGTTTAGGTAAGAAAAAAAAAATTATCTCAAATTTCAGAATTTAAAAAAGGCCTATTGAAACTCTGAACATCAACTACAGGAGATATTTTTAAAAAACTCAATGGTTAAAGATTTGCTTATTCATCTTTTGGTGGGGGAGTCAGATCTTTAGGTTTTTATGACGCTGCTTTCTCTGACCCCAGTAACAATTTATGTTTGCTTTCCTTTATTCATATATATATAATACACTAGGCATTGTGCTAGGTAAGAGGTCCTTGCATAGAACCAGGATGAGGGTCCGCAAGACAGAAGAGGAGACCTGTCCAGGGACAAGGAACGACTTTAATAAAGTGGAAACGACCAGGTATCAGCTCAGCTCCCACACTGTTGAAAAGGCCTTATCATTATAGCTGAAATGAGCCAGAGCACCACCTGGGGCTCTTCCCTAGATCAGGTCAGGATTATGGGCAGACAGTTAGTACCAGCCAGGATATGGGTAGGGCATTCCCAGGAACTCTGGCCTTGAGAGACTCCAGAAGTCTGGGGAGGGGATTGCTGGTTACTGACCAGTTTTTCTAAAATGGCTGCACTCCTGTCAGGGTTATGAGGATTCCTTTCCCACAGTAGGTGCATGTCCCATGTCTGTGAGTAAAACTGAAATAATTCCTGCCCTCAGGGAGTTTATAGGCCAGAATGGAAAAGTCAATAAAACAGATAAATAAATATGTAAATATAAACTGACCCTAGTGTGATGGCCCCTGCAGTCCCACCTACTCTGGAGGCTGAGTCAGGAGTCCAGGAGTTCCAATCCAGCCTGCACAACATCGGGAGACTTTGTTTCTTAAAAAGCAAAATAAAAGCCGGGCAAGGTGGCTTACACCTGTCATTCTAGCGCTCTGGGCTGTTGAGGCAGGTGGATTGCTTGAGCTCAGTAGTTGGAGCTAGAGTGAAACCCTGTCTCTACTAAAAATAGGTGAAAAAACCCAAACAACAACCACAAAAAGTAGTCAGGCCTTGTGACTGGTGCCTGTAGTCCCACCTACTTGGGAGCTGAGTCAAGAGGATTGCTTAAGCCCAGGAGTTTGAGGTTGCTGTGAGCTAATGCCATAGCACTCTAAAGAGGGTGACAAGTGAAACTCTGTCTCAAAAAAAAAAAGCAAAATTAAAATAAATTGAGAAAATGGCTACAAAGTGTGCTATTGATACAGGATTCCACCACTCAGGGCTAGACAGGGAACCTCCCATTCTCTAGGCCCAGGCGAGTTCAGAGGTCAGACCCCATGATTTCCAGGCACAAGCAGATTGCGTTTTTTGGGATACACCCTCTGGGCTCTGATAAGATCATGAACAAAGTAGCCTGTGATGGTTTTTTGAGTGGTTCCACCTTGGGTAGGAGCACACACCCTAATCCTTTCCCAGGGATAAAGACTGTATAAGGACATGATAACCTCGCCCTAGTGGAGGAGGAACTACATTCATTCATTTGTTAATGCATTCATTTCCACCTAGCAACTGCCAGCCATGTGTAATGCTCTAGACCTAATACCCCTAGATAAAAGTTCTTAAGTTTTTTCCCCCTTCCAGAAGCTCTGGTGCTTTTTACTTTTTCTGTATTCCTTTCTAACTTCTAATAAAAGTCCTATCTTACCACTTATCTGTGGTCAGTGGGTTCATTCTTCCAATCCCCAAGACCAAAGACCTACTGAAGAGCGAAATTCCAGCATCACTGTGATGGAGAATGAGATGGCTGATTGCAAGGAGAGTTAAAAAGTGGCAAAGTCACTTTGCAAAGTGGCCAAAGTCATTGTAGAGAAGGGTGTGGGTGTGGGTGGCCTAAGGAGCACCCCCCTCCAATGTCCCTCTCTCTCCTCTTGTTGGGAATGCACAGTGAAGTTGAAGACCTAGTAAAGGGCAGTGTAAACTTGATACTACAGCTCCAAATCTGAAATAAGAGGCAACCTCCAGGTTCTAACAGTCCTACTTTTGGAAACAACTTATCTCTGAGCAATTGTCTTAGACAAGAAAGCTTCTAAAAACCGCCCCGGTCCTAGTATGTCCCAACCGAAATTTTCCAGTTGCAAACAACCATTTTGGCGTTGGGAGGAGCAGCGAGGAGACCCCGCGCACACGCCATTGCTTGCACGGTGTGTGAGCTGAGAAGGGCGCTTCAGGAAGCAGAGAGCTGGGGAGCCGTGGAGGGCGCGGCCAGGCCCTGCTCCCGGGAGCCGCGTCTTCGCGCTCTGGAACCTTACGTGTCAGGCTCTGGCTGCCCGGGTTGCCGGGGGGAAGCATTTAAGGGTGAGACCGGGAGAAGCCGCTTGTAAACAGAGCCGGGCCGGGATGGTCAGCGGCCGGGCGGGCTGTCACCCGGCGGCGGGCGGGGGGCTGCGGAAGCCGGACCCCGGCCAGGAGCGGACTGCAGGCCCCGGCGGTGAAGGGAAAGTAGTAGCCGGCGACCCGGTGAGCATCTGCCCGCTTCTGTGCCGCCTGGCCGACCGGCGGCGCGGAGGGGAGGGGGATGGGGCAGGGATGACAGCATTGTAATTATCCAAGAAGCTCCCAGGGGGTAGGGGGATTCTGCTGATTCTTCTAGGCTCTGGGGTTTATTTCATGCTGAAGACTGTACTACATTGTAATGGGTAAAGGATGAGGGGAGATTACTTGACGTGTTGTCAGCTTGTTTTTGTGAATCAGGTATGTACTAGGACGAGAGAGTAGTTGAAATGAGTGGTCTTGTTCAGTGCGTGGTTCTTAGAGCCCACTGCCGCCCCTGCCGCCAGAGGGGTCATAGGAACCAAACCTCAGCAGGGCTTTTAACCCGCGAGCTGGGGCTCCCAGAGAAACAGAATGATTGTTCTTTCTGTCGACTCTGCCCATTTTTAATGTATAGTAAATGATACCACATGACTGATGACAAGCATGGACTGATGAAAGGATTATTAAACTAAAAACTAAGGCGCTCTCAGACCAACCCCTTAAATGAAGTGAATTACGACTGATACATACAACTGGATGACAAATTGAGACCGGTTTAGGTGTATAACTTGCAAAGCAAGATAAATTTAAATTACCAGGTTAAACTGAGATTGAACCATGCTGTTGTAAACTTATTTGTAAGGTTTTTTCCTCTTTGAAAGGAGCTACAGAGAAACACTTGGGTTTTTTCTTTATATTTTAATTTCACTAATTATAGTGAATTGTAGTTTGTATTTATAAAGTATTCTTTTATAGAATACAACATGTGGATTATGATTAGTGTATTTAAAATATAAGGCAGTTTTTTTTTTCATTAACTTAAAATGTCTTAAACTGGACTATACATACAGTCTCTGAAAGGCTGGTGGAGGTGTGTCACTTGGGTTGTATAGTCTTACCTTTTAGTTAGGAGATGAATATTAGGTTAAATTGCACACAGGGAAATGTTTTAAAAACTTGTACATCAAAGAAGTAATACTGATGTCTAATGAGTTTATTACAATGAATGTTTTTACAGTGTAATGGTTCATAGTAAAGTCAGTAAAACCAGGCTATCTCAGTTTGAATTCCTGCTTGGTCATTTCCTAGTTGTGTAATCTTGGGTAGCTTGCTTAGCCTTGCTATGTTTCACTAACCTGTAGAATGGAAATAACAACAGTACTGACCTCATTAGGGTTTTTATGAGGATTAAATAATTTAATATTTTTAAAGTGCTTAGAACAGTGGCATATAGAAATTGCTATATATCTGTTTATAAATACATACATAAAATAAAAAATATATCAGTGTTGAAAGTAGAACGTTAATTATCAGGGACTGGAGAGAGGGAAAGAATGGGCAGTCATTAATGGGTAAGAATTTCAGTTTTGCAAGGTGAAAAGAGTTCTGGAGACTGGCTGCCCAACACTGTGAATGTACTTAACAATACTGAACTGTACATTTGAAAATCACTAAGTAAATTTTATGTTATGTGTATTGTTCCACAATAAAAAATATCATGCTAGCAAACTTATGTATTCTAAATCTTTATTGGCACACAGCAGCCCCATCCATATTAGTTGTCTTTGTTTGCCATTATGAAAATACAGCCTCTGATAGTCATCAGTAAGATTATTCAGCAGATTCAAGCAATTGAGATTTAATCATAAAGAACACAAAAAACAACACTTAAGACTATAGCAGGCAGGATTCTAAATATGTCCCTCCACCAAGATTTCGCCTACTAATCTCTGGAACCTGTGTGTGCAATGAATATCACTCCCTTGATTATGTTATGTTATATGGCAGAGTTGAATTTAAAATGGAGAGACTATTTCCACAGGCCAAAACTAATCACAGGAATCTGCAAAAGTAGAGCGCTTTCTTTACTCAGTTACTCTTCAGGAGAAGAATTCAACATACTGTTGCTGCATTAAATATGGAGGGTAACTGCCAAGAAGGAATTGGGGCAGACTTGATAAGTGCTAAAGCCTAGAGTTAGAGTTGCTGAGGGTGGCCCCTGGTTAACAGCCAACCTAGAATGGAAACCTTAAGGAACTAGATTATGTTAACCATCCCAGTGAGTTTGAAACTGAATCCTTTACCAGAGTTTCTAGATAATAGTCCAGGCTGGCTGAAACCTTGATTTCAGCCCTTGTGAGGGAGGTCTGAGCAGAGAACCCACCCAAATCCACCCAGGCTTCTGACCTTCAGAACCAGGTGATAATAAATGGATATTGTTTTATGATACTAAGTTTGTCAAAATTTGTTATGCAGCAAGAGAAAACTAATACAGAGTGCAGCAGAAAAATGAGCAAAAAACACCATATCCATAGAAAAGAAAAGGATTATGCCTGTAATCCTAGCACTCTGGGCGGTTGAGGCAGGTGGATTGCTTGAGCTCACAAGTTTGTGACCAGCCTTAGCAAAAGCTAGACCCCATCTCCACTAAAAGTAGAAAATCTGAGGTAAAGAGGTTCACTTGAGCCCAAGAGTTTGAGGTTGCTGTAAGCTATGATGCCATGGTATTCTACCCAGGATGAAAGCTTGAGACTCTGTCTCAAAAAAAAAAAAAAAAGAAAGAAAATTAAATGGCAATAGATATATAGGAATGCATTCGCTTTCCATTAATCAAAGAATAAAAATCAGAGCAATAGCAGGTACCATTTTTCCGGCTCTCAAATAAACATAGGTTTTAAAAATTTCTAATTCTCCACATCAGTTAGTGTTCAGTTGAGCAACCGCTCTCAAATGTGGCCCCTCAATCATGTGGGGCCTGCGATTGTTGCAGCCTTTTTGAAAAGCAGATTGGGTGAATATATGAAAAGCCTCAGTAATGCTCCTAACCCTTGGACTCCGTAATTCCACTTCTAGGAATCTATTCAAAGGAATTTATGGGAAATACTTTAAAAGTTAATGTTCAAAGATGCTCAATATATCTTTGTTTAGAAAAGTCAAGTATTGGCAATAACCCAAATGCCCAACAAAAGGCATCATCATTACAGTATTATCAAAGGATATGATATTATACAGATATTGGGTAGGAAATTTGTGAAGAATTTTAACAGTGTGGAATGGTGTTACCAGTTATTGACAGGTGGGGAAAAAATGTGACAGAAAAGAGAATGTTCTTTAACATATTTAGAAAACAACAAAAAAAAAAGGATCTACGTGGAGAAAGGGCTGAAAGGGCCAAAATAGGGCAGTCGTCTTCCTTTTTTTTTGACATTGGAAAGTGAATAAGTGTTGTTTATTTTGCATTTTATTCTTTTCTGAATTTTTGAAATGTTGAACAATGAATATGCAGCACTTTTTTTATAATCGCAAAAGTCAGTAAACATTACTTTAAAAACTCTTAAGTTTATACATTATAGAAAGTACAATGAATCTGGGCGGTGCCTGTGGCTCAAAAGGGTGGAGTGCTGGTCCCATATGCCAGAGGTGGCAGGTTCAAACTCAGCCCCAGCCAAAAACTGGAAAAAAAAAAAAAGAAGAAGAAGGAAAAAAAGTATAATGAATCTAAAACACATTGTACAGTAAAATGATGGAGATAATAAAAACATAAATATGTTACAGAAAGTGATTTTTGTAGGGAATAATAGGAAAGAGAAACCAAATATTACTAGAAAAGATTGAACTGAAGTTGGGAACGAACTTATACCTTGGTAGGGTAATCATTGAAAGCTTTGTGGTGGAAGGATAACTGAGTATTGTACAGAGGTAATAGAAAAAGGAGGTGTATGGTTGAATTTTCATTAAAAGTCTTTGTTTTCTCATAAATGGGTGGATTTAGGCTTTGGGCTACAGACCCAGGTTAATCATACTAGTAGAAAATAAAGAACTGGGCTTGGCGCCTGTAGCTCAGTGGCCAGGGCCCCAGCCACATACACCAGAGCTGGCGGGTTTGAATCCAGCCCAGGCCTGCCAAACAACAATGACAACCTCAACCAAAAAATAACTGGGCATTGTGGTGGGCACCTGTAGTCCCAGCTACTTGGGAGGCTGAGGCAAGAGAATTGTGTAAGCCCAGGAGTTTGAGGTTGCTGTGAGCTGTGATGCTATGGCACTCGACCCAGGGCGACTCTGTCTCGAAGAAAGGAAAGGAAAGGGGGAAGAAGGGGGAAGGGGGAGAAAAAAAGGGGAAAGGGGAAGGCAAGGAAAGGAAAGGAAAGGAAAGACTGTGAGGAATATGTAACCATTTGCCAAAAACAATACCAAAACAACAACAAAAACCCCTGTGTGACTTAGAAAAACAAGTAGGACCTACCTAGTAACATCTGTATTAAACAACATCCAGACTAATACTTTTTGAATATTTATTAGATATTCCACACTTCTATTCCTGTTTACTCTTATCTATATAGCATTTGCGAAAGACATAGAGTCAACTGATTTATTTACATTTTTAAGAAGCAGTCAGGTAGATAGGTGTTACTTTAATTACTAATTCCAGAAGATCTGATTTTGATAGGAACTTAGAAAAGTTTGGGCATGTTTTTCAGGATTCTTCACCTCTAGACAGTCTCCAGGAGCACTAGGCTCCTGCGACTCCTACTTCGATTTTCCCATTGCCCTCTTTCCCATTCTCACTTCACTTTATGCTCCCACACCCCTAAAAAAGTACGGAAAGTTTCTGTTGCCCTGTCGGCTGCCAGCCAAATGCAAATTTGTTTCATGGGGAATGCTAACCCCTTAAGAGAAAAGGTGTATTAATATATCTAGCAAGGAATTGTCTTTTTCTCTTTTTCTTTTAGGGTGCATTTGGTATTTAGTTTGTAAGGAACTGATCTACATTCTAGCTTGGACCTTCTTGTGCAAGCCAAATAATTCAAAGAAGTCAGAGCTGAGTGAGATAAAAAATGACCACTAGCAATAAATTCCATGCATTATGTTTACTCTATTCCATTGGCTATATGGATCATACCAGACATGGAAAAACCTACATAATTTACTTTCTTGATGACAAGGTAAAAGTTTTATTTGGGCCATGTGTATAATTAATCTTGATGACTTTGTGAATTATGAGCAAAAAACAAAGTCAAAATATAGAAGCCATTGCATTGAGATGTGTTTTTCACATGCATTAATTTGAGTTATGTATTTCAAGTTGGATTCCCCAATTATCTGCCACATTTATGAGCACAGTAGAGATTTTTAAATACAGGTATCTTGGCTTGGCACCTGTGGCTCAATTGGCTGGGGTGCCAGCCACGTACACCTAGGGTGGTGGGTTCAAATCCCCAGCCCGGGCCGCCAGGCGACAATGATGGCTGCAACCAAGAAAAATGTCCGGGCGTTGTGGCGGGTGCTTGTGGTCCCGGCTGCTTGGGAGGCGGAGGTGGGGGACTCGCTTGAGCCCAGGAGTTGGAGGTTGCTATGAGCTGTGATGCCATGGCACTCTATCTGGGGGGATAGCTTGAGGCTCTGTCTCAAAAAAAAAAAAAATACAGGTATCTTGACTAGTATAATCAATTTGTAATTCAGTACTAACTAAAGTAGCCCTGTTCTGCATTGTCCAGTTTGCTTGTATACCTTTACCTAACTGGGAGACTATTGAATATTCACTTCACCTTGTGGTGTGTTGATGTGATTATAAATGTTGATCTTCAATCACAGAACAGGAAATATATATTACAGGTTAGAAAATGTCAGAAATGTAACTAGCAGTTTTCATGTGCCAGGAAATTAGGTAAATGATCTTTTCCCTCATATTCTTGATCCACTTTTATCAGTACTTTAACTTTTTCAGAATAACTTCTCTTCCACCTTCAGGGGTTCATTGATTCATTTACATTTTTAAGAAGCAGTCAGGTAGATAGGTGCTACTTACTCGACTCAGCAAGTAAGAACTGAGCACTTGTATTGTGCCGTGGCACCATTCCTGGAGCTAGGAACTCAACCTTGAAAAAGACAGACACTGTCTTTGGCTTCCTGAAGCTTCTAGTCTAGTGGGGAAAACAGAGGCATTAACAGGCCAGATTAAAATAGCAGAAGCGTTGTGATGGAGGAAATCAGGGTGTAGTGGGAGCAGCTAAGATGGCTGTTTGAAATGGACGTGGGAGATCAGGGAGAAGTGATACTCAGCGAACACCTGAAAGCTGAATTAGAATTTGCCTGAGTATGAGGGAGTGGTGTTGGGAAGGGAACAGTGGTAATGAAGGCAATGAAGGTGATGGTACTGAAAAACTGTGTTCCAGGCAGAAGAAATAGGATGGATGAGAAAGCTTGTAGAGGCTTGGCGCCTGTGGCTCAAGTGGCTAAGGCGCCAGCCATATACACCTAAGGTGGAGCTTTCGAATCAAGCCCAGGCCCGCCAAAACAACAATGACGGCTGCAACCAAAAAATAGCCAGGCATTGTGGCGGGCGCCTGTGTGTCCCAGCCTACTTGGGAGGCGGAGGCAGGAGACTCGCTTGAGCCCAGGAGTTGGAGTTTGCTGTGAGCTGTGATGCCACAGCACTCTACCCAGGGGGATAGCTTTAGGCTCTGTCTCCAAAAAAAAGCTTGTAGAAAATTCTAGTTTCCGTAAATTCCTTTATGAGGGGATATAGAGTGGGGTGAGGGATAAAGAGGGAGAGTCAAGAGATAAGCCCAGTAGGGTAAGTAGCCGTGAGCTCTTTTTGATAATGTTAAGTGCATGGTTTATCCATACTGTTGGGGAAGTTTCACCTAGGGCAGCACCAAAGTGCTTCTCAGGAGAGAATGAATGGATGATGAGAAATGGAGTCAGAAAGTATAAAGGATAAATTTCATCAAAATACTTAGAAGAGAGGAGAGGAAAAGTGTCCTAGCTATAGAGTAACTTGGGAGGCAAAGGAGAGTTCTATTAATTTTTTCCTCTTTGAGAAGAAATACTCTTCGAATTTTTGTGCAACACTTATACCACTTAATCCCTCCATTCTAAAACCACCAGAAAAGCTGATGCATAGCAGCTCCTGCTGCCTTGACAATACAGGAGGAACCCGTAAGTAGATTAAAATATCATCTCAGAGCGTCCTAACTGATTGCTTTCTCCACCAGTCTATTGCTTTATAATGGAAATCAGAGAGAATGTGATGACTTTTTCCTTAGTGGGCATCCTGTACCCTCTTTGGACTTCATAAAACACTACATTATGCTTTTTGATTTATGCTCCCAAACCACCTTTGAAGGTGAAGCAAGTATCCTTATTTGCTTCTTGCAGATAAAGTACAGTTGACCCTCTGCATTTGTGGGTTTCACACCCATGAATTCAACCAACTGTGGATCAAAAATATGAGGAAAAAAATTTTTACAAAGTTCTAAAAAGCAAAACTTGAATTTGCCACATGCTGTACTACATTGAATCCATGGAATGAAGTGATACGTAGGCATCGTAATGGTATTGAGTAATTTTGAGTTGATTTAAAGCATGCAGGAGGATGTGTGTCGGCTATGCAAATCCTATGCCAATTTATATGAGGGGCTTGAGCATCCGTGGATTTTAGTGTCTAGGGGATCCTGGAGGACAGCTGTACTAAAATGCACATGCCTTGTCCTGAATAATACCTCTGGTACTGATGCAGAGACAGTTAAGACTATGGTCTGCTAATTCCAGATCTTGTGGTTCAAACGTGGTTGCCCTTCAGGGAGAGGTCAGATAAGGTGTCTGTATTTTCATTTCAGTGTAGTAGTATTAACCCTGGGCGTATCATCTTTTAGTAAACTTAAGAAACAAGAGTGAAGGTTGTGTGTCAATTTTGTTATTTTGTTTAAACTGCACATACATTGATATTTGCTCCCCCCACAAAAAACATCAGGTTGGTTTTAGAAGGAGGCAGTTTTATTTGTACATGCCTTAATCATTAAAATGTGTTTGAATTATATATAGTAACATCTAATACTGGCACAAAAACAGAGAGGTAGATGTATGGAACAGAATAGAGAACCAAGAGATGAACCCAGCTACTAACCATTATTTGATCTTTGACAAGCCAATTAAAAACAGTCAGTGGGGAAAAGATTCCCTATTTAACAAATAGTGCTGGGTGAACTGGCTGGTGACCCGTAGAACTGGACCCACACCTCTCATCATTAACTAAGATAGACTTTCATTGGATTAAAGATTTAAACTTAAGACATGAAACTATAAAAATACTAGAAGAAAGTGCAGGGAAAACTCTTGAAGAAATTGGCCTGGGAGAATATTTTATGAGAAGGACCCCCCGGGCAATTGAAACAACATCAAAATTACACTACTGGGACCTGATCAAACTAAAAAGCTTCTGCACAGCCAAGAACACAGTAAGTAAAGCAAGCAGACAGCCCTCAGAATGGGAGAAGATATTTGCAGGTTATGTCTCTGACAAAGGTTTAATAACCAGAATCCACA